>OZ024899.1:2646948-2809448 GCA_964017195.1 Siderastrea radians | reverse complement strand
CTACTCCAGCCGATAGCACAACAACAGAAGTCATTTCTCAAAGATACAGTCAACTGACATTGAGAGGACTAAAGTTCCAGAGAACGCAATCCTAGTATCAGTGGACGTAACGAGCTTTTCTACTAATATTTCACAAGAGGAGGGAATTCAAACAGTATGCGAGGCATACGACACATTATATAAAGACACACGTTTACTTGCACAAGCGCTAAGGCTAATATTACATGAAAACTCATTCCAGTTTTGTGGTAAAAATTACCACATGCCATGGGCACTAAAATGGCGGTCGCATTCCCAATCAGATATTTATTGGCAAAGTCGAAACAGAAATCCTTAGCCAAAGCGCATTCAAAGCTCTCATTTGAAAACGACATATCGACGACATTTTCTCCCTCTGGGACACCAACAGGGAGGTTTTAACTCAGTTCATTGATCAAGCAAATAACGATCACCCTACCATCAAGTTCACGGCTGAAATTTCAAACTACTTTTCTGAACACCAGCGTTTACAAAGGCCAAAGATTCATATATGAATCAGCGCCTGACATACGCACCCACTACAAGCCCACTGAAACATGTCGGTACACACATTTCTCCTCGTGTCACCTACAAGGAGTTAAGAAAGGTTTCATCAAAGGAGAGGCCTTAAGACTGCTAATAACAAAATTCCTCTAAAACAGCGTTTGAGGAAAAAATCAAACACTTCCAATCATATCTTGCTGAGAGAGGTTACCAAGAAGGTCTCGTCCAAAGAACTCTCTTGGAAGTGATATTTGAAAAGAGAAAGCAGACCCTTCAATTAAGACCTAAAACAAACAAAAAAATCTTGCCTTCTGTAACGCAATACCACTCAGGAATACTAAACTTTTCAAAACAAATACACATGAAACACTGGTATTAAATAGAAAAACAACCACTGCTCAAAGAAATATAATTCAAAGAACCTCCTCTAATAGCATACAAAAGGGGTAGGTCTCTTAAAGATATACTCGTGAGATCAAAACAACGAGAACCGCTAATACACGTGCGCGAGAGTCGTGCAGCCCTCCCATTTTATTTTATCGTTGTTGAATCAGATGATGAGGCTCAAGAGGCAAATGAAGTCGTCAAATTGGATGATGAGGCTCAAAGGGCAAATGAAGCAGTTGAATCGGATTTAGTATAAAGCTGAGACAGGGAGCCCATTCCTGGAGAGGAGATAAATGTTTTATGTTTAAACAAACACGCTATTTCATAATGTTCCAATTATCAGTTCATGCACTATTCAGAATTCACCTGTCATGTTCAAAGATGAATATTAGCTAAGCCATAAGCACGTTATAAAAGGAAAACTATAAAAGACTGTTAACACAAAATGTTCTCGATATAAATTGAAATGGCACGCTCGACAGTACGACAGACGTCCGTTTTTTAAACAAAGTTGTGTTACAATAAATTGAGACTGTAAACGCTATCATCTCCCAGTAGAATGGGCACAATTATTTTGTATCCTCTCAAACTGGCATTTTCAAGCAGACTTGCGTGGTCCCCGCTCTGAATCCTTCCAAAATTTTCAGTGATCCCCCCCTTTTGGGCTGTCGGTTACGACTGATGCCCCCTTCTGTTCTCCTAAAAATCAAGTGATCCCCCCCAAAAAAATCCTCCGCTCCCCCCCCCCCCAGGCGATAAATAATGACCGGTCCCTTACAAACTTGAAAAATCCAGTATTGTCTGCTATGCGGATGTTTGTTCATAGGTAAAAAGATCATCAGTCGCATTCTGCCTATTCTTTTAGCTGGCGTCGCCTGGGCACGAGGATCAGTTGAATCACCACACGAGGAGGACCAGTAGGCTCTGGTGACTCGAATGGTCCTCGTGTCCAGGTGCCTTCGGATGAGGGAGACAGGCAGCTCTGGGTACGAGAATCTTGTTCTCAAGTCGGTTGCATGGAGATCGTCACTCCAGAGATCTAACGACGCAAATGATTTGCAGCCATGGTTTATCTTGAATTTTTTAAACATAAAAAAGAAACATATGAATGCAGAGGGCCACACGAAATGTAATAAACCGCACATGTCCGGTGTTCCCGGACAAAATGTAACAGAACAACATATAAATGCAACGCTGGCAAAACGACAAAAGAATGAGTTTTTCAACGGCCATGTTTTTTGGCTAACAAGTAAAATCCTGGCCCAGAGAAAAGTTAATTTTATTAGCCGAAATATTGGCGGCTGTTAAATAAATCAGCCCTTTGCCGTAGTGCCAGCCTTGTAATCAGTTTTATTCTTTATACCACACTTGTTACTGTATAATTACTTTGTTATGAACAAGCATGAGAATCTCGGAAGTTGTCCTTAATTATTACCTGTCATTCTGTATAATCGTTCAAGTCTTTTCTAGCCAGTAAATCAATGAGTCCTATAATACTTAACATTCGTACCTTGTAGCTAAGTAAAAGCGCGTGGGCTTCTGAGAAGAACAAGAAAGCGCTGATATCATATCCTATAAGGCGATGAGATCTATCCACGTCCTTCCCATAATGTAACTGTAAACGAATCTGGTTGGAGTTTCACATTGAATTTCTTGTTGTAGTTGTCACGTGTCGTGCGTTACCTTCGCCGTCCAATGGAAAGAAACTTGGATGCACAGGAAGCACAATAGAGAGAAAGAACACAGTTTGTCGGTTCTCATGTAATGATGGCTTTACAGGCTCTGGAACAAAAGGAAGAAGATGCCAGCAAAATGGAACTTGGAGTGGACAGGAGTTTGTTTGTCAAAGTACGTGAAAAAGTCTTGGGAAACAGATAAAACGGAAACACTTACTCTAATTAGAGATCAGTCATCAATTAAGAAAACACCAAAAACCTACCTTGATTTGTGTCAGTTGCTTGGATGAGATTTTAATAAGCCTATGCCTTTAGAAACTAACCCCCTATGTCTATTTGTGGTTCAAGTTTCCCTCGTTTCCCTCCTTCCGCGTATACCTTTTGTTCGGTTTTAGTGAAGATTTATAAATACGCGTTTTCCAAAACGCTTTAGTCCATACGTATGCGCCTTCGTTCGTTTTCGAGCAATGTTTGCTGTTATTTTTGTTGCATCATTTGACAAGACAAATGTACATTTTTGCTATACGAAAGCAAGGTTGCTCATGTTGCGATATGTTACCAGATGTATTCCATCCATCATTTTTGCTTCAGTTAGACGTTGTATACCATCGCTTAGAAGCAAACTGTTAGACGTCACGTCATTAAAACAGGTGGGGAAACTTTTTAACGAAACGTCGGGCTTAGGTGTACCATGTGCCATGAAATTTTCGCGGGACCTAATTTTCGCGAATTTCGCGGATTAGTTCTATCGATCAACGAAAATTTGATCCCTCGAAAACGAACTCCCGCCAAAAAAACATCCGCGAAAATTTACTCCATGTATTTAGGTTACTGAATTGCAGTTGAGTTAACTGAGAAAAGAATACAAGACCTTCCTTTTACAATCTCAAGACAGCGAATAGACTTTGCATTCTCTGAGTAAATTTGATAACAACGATAGACAAGACCTGATCTCCTGCCAAAGAGCAAAAAAAAAAAAAAAAGAGAAAGTTGACTTCGTGTTTCTCCCAGCTCAAATAGCATACAAAATCACACCTTTCTGAGCTTTGAATTGTGTAAGTAGCATAAAAAAGACACTATTACATCGCTTGTTGCCCTATACAAGTTTCGTACGTGAAATACCAGCGAGAAACTTGCAAGAAATCCGCGAAAATTTGTTCCTGTGGTAAGGCCTGAATCTAAATTCGCGAAATATATATATAAAAAAAATCGACAATCCGCGAAATTAGGCTCCCGCGAAAGTTTTAGTGCCACAAGGTATGTTCTTCCATTAAATTTAAGCACTTTTTCAACATAAACGTTCTTGTAAATATGCTTCTTATGATAAAAATCAGTGTAACGCTTCAAGTTCTCTGAACAGCACAAGAATCACTAGAACTGCCTCGCAGTGGTCGTGATGTTCTTCTAAAGTGCATATTTTCCGTGATTAGCGTCAACTAACAGTTTAACTAATATTAAGATCAGGTTTTTATGTGGATTAAAAATTGCCCCCAGTGGTAGTAATGTTGTGTTTATTATTAAAATGTTCTTTCCAGGAGACCTAACGTTCTTTGAGCAAGACTGTCTGGATTCGCACAACAGATTTCGATCGCGGCATTTATCTCAAGCCTTATTTTGGAACGAAGCCATTGCCGCTGGAGCTCAAAACTGGTCGGAGTTTCTTTTGCAGAACCAAACCTTAATGCACGACACAAGCCATAACCTAGGAGAAAATCTTGGTTTTGTGAAGATGGATCCAGCCCAACCCTTGTGCAACAACGCGTCTCAATCTTCGTGTTTTCGCTGCAGCCAGATAGTGGAAGCTTGGTATAATGAGTCATATAATTACAACTTTACTGAAGGTGTTCCGATTGATCCAAATAAGCAGTATCTTCGTTTTACACAGTTAGTGTGGCGAACCTCAACTGATCTTGGTGTCGGGGTCGCCTCGGGGGGAAACTTTCACTACATCGTGGCTCGTTATCATCCTAGGGGAAATGTAGGAATCCCTTCCGACTTTACGAGATTCGTTCCAGTCTTGCAGCCAACAGGTTTGTAAAAAGTATCAGTCGCTCGCTAATGGAATTTTAATGCCTTCTTCCTCTCCGTTTTTTCCGGCCTGGGTCCCGGAAGGAGATAAAGCGAACTCTTGAATACCTCCTCTTACTAAATGATTAGGTGATCAAAAGATGAAACATGTCAGCCTTTGTCGTAATTTGTGGCCAGGTTTGGGCTTTGAGTGGGATGAGTTTTGTTTCAGTCATTTTTAATGACATTTTTGTGTCAATAAAAGAAGCTAGAAAAGAGCCTTTGATCACAGCCATATCAGTATAATGTTGTGCCTTGTTATCGTTAAGTATACCTAATAGCTCAGGCAAGGCAGAAGTTTGACTTGCGCTAATAAGAGTAAAAAAAAGTAAAGACATAAATCAAGTTTCTAGGTTGATGGTGAAAGCACTGGAGAAAGAAACAAGCATGCAGATATGAATCGAAGGATCTACATAGGAGAAGAAAAACGTTTTTCACTTGCTATATTTCCCTGATTTTTTAGCCCCACTAACAACACAACCAATCACAACAGGTCCACCGGAAAGCACAGCAAGTCCTCCACATACAACAACATCTCCCACGGCATCACCAAACATAACATCACCATCACCAACAGGACCAGTGGCATCTGTCAGCACTCCACCAGACACCACAACTCCGCCACCAACGACGCCTCCACCGCCTTGCAATGTGGTACGTCGAACTCCATTACAAGAAGACAGAGATAACGCTATTACATTCACTATTGCAAATTACACCATTGAAGAGGTTTGTGGTTGTTATTGTTTTGGTTAAGCTTGAATTATGTTGAATCTACTCCAGATGTGGAGCGCTAGAAAGTTGCGAAAAATTTGCAGATAATTCGCCATGTTGGATGAAGTCACAGTAGAAGCTCCACTGACTTGCTGAGCCTTTAGTGGGAACATTGTCTTGAAGTGGACTGGCAAAGTATTGATTTTAAGCTAGGCAACCTCCCACCCCTGAAGCATTGTGTGGAGGGAAAAGTTTGTTTGAGGGTAAATATAAGTAAACAAATATACCTGTTTTGAAAAATAATTATGCGATTAAGCTTTAAGTTAAATTCTCTAGCAGTGTTTGTATTGTGATTGTATCTCAAAACAAACAAACTGGAACAAATTTTTTTTGAATCTTTCAGTGGTGTGCAAGAGAAGGAGAGTTTAAGCTACTACTCGCTGCCTTTGTCAATGCTTTTTGCAGCACAGGTGGATCTTGTGGTGCCGTGTAAGTAATATGTAGTTTGAAGGTGTAAACGCGAAAGTAATATGTAGTTTGTACGTGTAGACGTGTAAGTAATACGTAGTTTGAAGGTGTAAACGCGAAAGTAATATGTAGTTCATAGGTATAAACGTGTAAGTAATATGTAGTTCATGGGTGTAGACGTGTAAGTAATATGTAGTTAATAGGTGTAGACGTGCAAGCAATATATAATTCATAGGTGTAGACGTAGTTCATAGGTTTAAACGTTTAAGTAATATGTAGTTCATAGGTTTAAACGTTTTGTAATCCGTAAACGGTTTGAACCCAGGAGTCATATCATAATTCGGTAAACTGGGATCGTCCGGGTGAGTGTAGTCCTGAGAAGGACTATTTGAGGTGACATTGACTGACGTTTCGACAACCTGAGCGGAAGTCATCATCAGAGTCAAGTGAACTGTGAATCGTCAGGAGATGTTATAAGTCTCTGGTCGCTGTCCTGGTTGGTCGACGATCTCGTGATGTTAGTGGTCGTCTGTCAGTTAAGCCGTGATGTTATTGGCTGTGAAGACTGTTAAACGTGATTGGTACGTTTCGATCCGTCTTTTGTTAGTCAAAGGTCAGTTTGTCTATTGTTAGTCAAATAGGTCGGTTTGTCTATTGTTTGTCTGTCTTGTTATTGTCGGCAATCAGTCGTTTGTAAGGTGCAGATAGCTGTTGGCAACGGTTCAGTGATGTTTGTTCTAAGTTAGTAAACCAGCTTTGCAGAGTGATTCGTTGATAGTAATCTATTGTTATTGTAATCTACTTCTTTGGCGCTGTAGAGCTGTATATTATCCATGGTCATATTTATTTTACCTGAAATTCTAATCCCGGATCCCAGAAAAGATCACGAGCGGAATTTTTATCCCAATTTACAATAAAAAAAAGACGGAAAAATAAATAAGGATCAATAATTATACGAAGGTGCATTGAGGGAAGCCGTTGTTATTTCTTTGACGATTAGAGACTGGACGTGTTCTTAAAATTCTTATGCTCCGGCGCCCAGATATACATATAATAGTGTGTTGCCGATATTATTCTAAAACCTCAAAATGTGGGATACGTCTTCGTTATTCTTCATTTTTTTCTGTTTACTTACTTGCTTAGTTACTTGATTCCTTGCTTGATTGCTTACTTACTTAGTTGCAGCAAGGTTAAGGCTCTTGGTTGGAAAAATTAAATATAGGCTTACGAACAAATGAATTTCAAAATGATACTTTTAACATCAATTGTTTTGAATCATCGTTTGTCCTTTAGACCAGGACCAGCTGAGGTATTCATACTGCCAGGATTTCCCGTCCTCAACAGTCCTCTGCAGATTAATTTCTACGTTCGTGTGCCATCTGGAGGGAATGCTTCTATTTCACTGGACAGAGCTTTGTTAACAAATATTTTGCAATCATTCCTCCAAAATTTAACTGCTACCTTTGGACTGCAATTTGCTGGTAAGAACTGAATTGGTTCTGGTATTTTAATTATTCCTGTTAGTTGATTGCTGAGCATGCACTTTGCTACCTTTTCGCTAAAAGTTGCATAATTGGGAAGGTTGTATAACCCATTGACTCCCGTGCTGCCCAAAAACGCCCGTAAAGGACCATGGTCCTTGCCTAGTTTGCGACGTCACCACTTTGAGTGACAGCAGGTTTTTTTGATCTCCAATTGATGCACCAGCCACAATTCTAACAAAAAGTGCCTATACTGAAGCGCTCATTTAAACGGGACCAGAGTCAGCAGAGTTACCCACGAAAAAGTAAACACGTTTCCTTGTGAAATTGATGCAAAACTTGGCCTTGGCACTGGTTGACACTTCAAGTTGAAAATTTCCTGTTTCCTGAAAGTTTAGGTGAAATCTTTTCTAGTCCAAGGAAAGACTTTCAAATGGCCTACAAATCGAATTGAGAAACAAAAACAACAGAACTGAGCGCTAAAACCTGGAAAGACGACCTAGTACGTTGTCCAAATGTCAAAATTTTGAATTGTGCGCATGCCCAAAATAGAATTGCCAAACAAGTTATAGACGTTTGGACCGGGATTTGAGCAGACAAAAAAAGTTGTAAATGGTTTGAATCCAGGAGTCATATCATAATTCGGTAAATTGTGATCGTCCGGGTGAGTGTAGTCCTGAGAAGGACTGTTTGAGGTGCCATTGACTGACGTTTCGACAACCTGAGCGGAAGTCATCATCAGAGTCAAGTGAACTGTGAATCGTCAGTAGATGTTATAAGACTCTGGTCGTTGTCCTGATTGGTCGACGTTCTCGTGATGTTATTGGTCGTCTGTCAGTTAAGCCGTGATGTTATTGGCTGTGAAGACTGTAAACATGATTGGTGCGTTTCGATCCGTCTTTTGTTAGTCAAATGTCCGTTGGTCTATTGTTAGTCAAATAAGTCGGTTTGTCTATTGTTTGTCTGTCTTGTTATTGTCGGCAATCAGTCGTTTGTAAGGTGCAGGTAGCTGTTGGCAATGGTTCAGTGGTGTTTGTTCTAAGTTAGTAAACCAGCTTTCCAGAGTGATTCGTTGATAGTAGTCCGTACTGTAGGTAACGCATTCAGCAGAGTCCCAGTCGATTCTGTGGTTTGTTTTCAAATGGTGCTCAGCAATGTGATTGTTGATATCACCATTTCTAGTCGCTCGTTTGTGTTCAGCCAGTCGGACGTTCAGATTTCTGCCGGTCTCACCAATATAAGTGGCCTGGCAGTCACAGCATTTGATTTTATAAACTGCTCCCCGTCTGTCGCTCGGTTCGTCTTTGTCTTTAACGTTCGTCAGTAGCTGTCGTAAAGTAGTGATAGGTTTGTGAGCAACGCGGATGTTGTAGGGTTGTAGGATTCGTGCGATAGTTTCAGAAGTCCCTTTGATGTAAGGTATGGTTGCAGTAGTGACAGGTGTCGCATTAGTGTTCGTGGCGTTTGGTTCGGAGTTTCTGTAAGTGTTGTGTCTAATAAAGTCCCGGTTGTAATTGTTCCTGTTGAAAACGTTGTCTAAGTACTTGTTTTCGTCCGTTAAGCTGTCAGGTGAGTCACAAACTAGTTGCGCGCGTCTTGTCAGTGTCCGTATAGTCGTAGCTTTGTGAGAAGTTGGGTTGTAAGATGATTGGTCGAGTAGTCTGTCGGTATGTGTCAGTTTTCTGTAAATTGTCGTCCGTAGTTCGTTATTGTCGCGGGTAACTAAGCAGTCTAGAAAAGGTATTTTACCATTTTCCCCGATCTCCTTAGTAAACTGTATGTCGGCGTTTTGTCCGTTGAGGTGTTTGTGAAAATCGTCGATTTCGTCTTTGTGTACGGCTGTAAAGGTGTCGTCAACGTAACGTAGCCAGAGTGGTAGTGTTCGTTTGTAAGTTGCGAGGGCTCGTTCCTCGATGTCTTGCATAACGATTTCTGAAACAACAACGGAAACTGGTGAGCCCATAGCTGTTCCGTGCAACTGTTTGTAGTGCTTGCCGTTGTACTGAAAATACGTAGAAGTAAGACAAAGGTCCAGTAAGTCCATTAAGTCGTCTGTAGGTAGCGGTAGTTCAATAGTAGAGTTGTTGATGGCGGTCTCAGTGCAGTCTAGAGCCAGTCGAAGTGGAATACTGGTGAGCAGTGATTTCACATCAAAAGACACTAGTTTGTAGTCGTCAGGTACTTGTAATGTCTTGAATGCGTCAATAAAGTTCTCAGTCGACTGTAGTTTGTGTCGTGATTCGTCGGACAAAGGTTTCAGTACGGTGGTCAAGTATTTGGACAGTTGGTAAGTCGGGGACCCACAGAATGAGACTATGGGTCGCATGGGTATGTTAGGTTTGTGCAGTTTCGGTAGTCCGTAAAGTTTCGGTGGTTGTGGTACACGGCACCTCAGTCTGTTGTAGCGTTGAATGTCAATAGCGTCAGTTTTCTTGAGGTCAAGTAGTTTGCTGTTAAGTTTGCGTTGAAGTGCTGGCGTCGGGTCTCGTTTAAGTACTTGGTAGGTCCGTTTGCCGTTGACAAGTGCGTCCATTTTGTCGTAATAGTCTGTCTTGTCCATAACAACAGTCACTCGTCCTTTGTCAGCGGGGAGTATGACAACGTTTTCGTCGGTTTTCAGTCGTTTTATTGCTTGTCGTTCGTCTTTAGTCAAGTTACTGTCAGGTAGAGAGGATGATTGTATAGTAGAAGCTATTCTACTTCTGATGTTATCCTTGGCTGATTCTGAAATCTCCCTCTGACGGGACAGAACCGCCTCAACACTGGATACAATGGCCTCGGTTGGTATACGTTTAGGCGTCACTGAGTGTTTGAGTCCGTAAGAGAGTACCTGTGTTTCAGTCTTGTCTAAGGGACGGGAAGAAATATTCCTGACCCAATTGTCGTATGGTTTTTGTCGTTTTTCGTCTTTAGTACGTTGTAGTCGCGTCAGTTTTAGTTGAGTTTTAGTGCGGTGCTGTTCAGCTGTTTTGTTAGCCCGTCTGTCGGCAATAGTCAGTATAGTGTCGAGTAAGTCAGTTGGTATGAATTGTCGAAGTTTGTCAAGTCGTTGTTGTAGTTTGTCTTTGTAGTAGTTGTCTTCTGTGACAGTCGTTAATCCGCGCTCGGACCAGTCGTCGGCAGGTGGCTTTGACGATCTGAATGGCCTCTTGTGTGTTCAACGGGGACTTAAGTCGAAGTCCAGCCGGAACAAAGCCGAGGTCCTTGCAGCGGTGGTTGAACCAGAGTTGTTGTCGTATTGGTCTGACGTTGCTTGCGTAACTGATGTAGTCGTTAGCAAGTCGTTCGCTCTTCCGTCCAAAGGAACGTAAAACTGTAAATGGTTTGAACCCAGGAGTCATATCATAATTCGGTAAAACTAAAACTCAACTAAAACTGTGTTTTAGCAAATTTTCATTAAATATGCAAAATCCGATGTAACGAGCAGCAAAAGGAACCTGTACTATGCTCGTTCAGTTTTTGACCACCAGTTCTTGTGTATATTCCATCTATTTTCCGGTGTACGTACTCTCATGTTTCCATTTGTCGTTCCATCCATCCATCACCATTTGTTACCAGGGGTGGACGGAGAATTTTGTGATAGAGGGGGGCCGAGAGATATATAGTATAGTGGCAAAATGCGCGCGATAGCGCCCATCGGGAGCGCCAACGGCGCGACGTTCTAGGGGGGCCCGGGGGCACGCTTCCCCGGGAAAATTTTGAAATTTAAGTTCTCCGAGATGCAATCTAGTACATTCTGGACGCTTAAATTTAGCAAATACCTGGATTCCATATTGAACACGTAATGCTGAAATATCTAATAAAACACAGGTATGGTTGTGGTCAAAGAATGATGCTAGCAGGGGCCGTAGAAATTGCTCCAAAAGCGCAACCTCCCGGAAAAGGCGGCAACATTTTCTCCCTGAAAAATTGACAAATCTAGTTTCTTTGAGAAGGATATTTACTGCATGCATTCTGGGAGGTCATTTGCGACTAAAAAATGTAGGCTTTGGACACAGATTCTAAGAGGATTTATCAAAAAATTTGGACAAACGAAATGTATCCCAAGGACACGACTTAAGAAACAATCATAAGAACAGTCATTGCAGGGGAATGATAAATATCATCCTTCTCTGGTTGCGCTTGGCATAGTCGGCAAGAACTGCATCATAATCCAGAACTACGTCCTTGTGAATAAAGAGCAGCAACAGCGCGTTGAGGCGGTCTTCCCTCATGTTGCTTCTAAAAACACTTTTTGCAAAGCACAGTGATGAGTTGCTACGTTCCACAGTTGCACTTGTGACAAGGGCGATCATCAGGAGCCGCAGAAAATATATCTGAAGTAACAAGCAAGAAGTACAATCCGACAGACGTTATTTACAAAAGAAAAAAATTTCCGGACAAAAGGGGGGTCGCAGCCCCCTCGGCCCACCCCTAAATCCGCCCCAGGTTACATACGTATACGCTCGTTCCTCATGTTCGTTTTGCTCATTGTGTTATTTAAAATTTTCCTAACGGGAAACTGCTTCATGGAAAGAAATTGGCATTGTTTGCTTTCTTTTTTCTAGTTATCCCATGTCCTGAATTACCTTCACCGTCCAACGGTGTTAAAAGATGCACAGGAACACCAGATCCACCGCAGCAACACCGCCGTTCAGTGCTTAACACTGTTTGTTACTTCTCGTGTAACGATGGCTTTACAGGCTCTGGATCAGAAGAAAGAAGATGCCGGCAAAATGGAACTTGGAGTGGACAAGAGTTCGTTTGTCAAAGTACGTGAAAAGTTATTGTGAAATAATACCTGTATATTGACTGCCGACATCATAAAAAATCAATACTAATGATAAACAATGTTAAAAATTGTTTTTTTTTTGATGGCCACAAAAAAGAGATGATAAGGTCCCGTGACCTGAGAATAACGTCATGATTTCCGAACAGCCGCCATCTTGGACTTCTCAATTCTTAAAATAAACCCTAAAAATGACTCGGAAGTTGTTTGAGACCTGTATAAAATGCTAACCAGTTACCAATAAAATGAAATAAAATAAATAGACAATAATACATGGGCGCGCGGAGATATGGAATTTCTCGTCGAGTGTTCAACGCGATATCTCACGAGTGAGCGTGAGCGAGTGAGATATCGAATTGAACACGAGAAGAGAAATTCCATATCTCCAAGCAACCATGTATTATTGTGTTTATTATATAAACACAAAAGCCCACAATATTACTGAAACAATTTTTATTTAAAGGCAACAGCAGTAAGCGTAAAGGCAAAAGATAAAAGTAATTCCGGTTCAACTCATTCAAACAAACAATTTTCAAATACATTCATTATTAACACAATAGAAAACTTATTATTATTATTTTATTTTCATTCTATTATTACTACTCTTTACTGCTTTATTTGTCCGTATTCATTAGTAGACAATCTAAAGTCACCGTACCTTCTTGCTCCAGATTAAACTTGCGACGTAAATAACTGGAATAGCACTTATCGATTAACCCGAATATGGTCATCCTCAAATTCGGCAAAGTCGAAACTCGCCGTTAGTTGTCGAAGCCTACACACAAACTGATCCACAGTCTCGTGTCAAAATTGAGAAATTCGTTTAAACAAGTGCCTCTCGAACAATTCAACTGTCAAACGTTGTCCTTCGATAACAGACTCGCTGTGGCGTAGGTTTATAAGATAACGCTCCACAGAAGCGATAATTCCTCTCAGTGTTGTTGGCTGGTATTCATCACCAGACTTTTTCCACAGACAATAGAAATCTGCTGAGGTAAGCGTCTAATTCTGGCGGCGGTATGTCTTGGAGTTGTCTTGTTTCGTTTTCATTTGGCAAAAACGACTTCATCAATGCTACGTCGCTGTGCACCTTTCTTTGAGTGTTTTTGTTGGCTTCAGGTTCGACAAATCTTTCAACATCTTCGTCGGTGAGGGACACGAATCTTTCACTTGCCGACTTTTTGGTTGTTTTTTCTGGTGTACTGCTCGAGGCCATCGTAACCTGTTAGTAGTTATTTCTTTTTTTTCTGAACGAGCCAAGCGAACAGCGATCGAGAACTACGAAAATAACGAAATCATGGCAAACCGTTGTCAAAAGTGGCGCGAAAGAAGGTACGTGACGTCGCGAAAGCTGCTTGGCCGTATTTTCACATGTAAAATTATCGTAATTTTACGTGCACCAAATACGATTTTTCTCAGTGGTGGAAATCTCTATAAAACACTCCAGTTTATATAATAAAATAAAATAAAACATGCCTGGCTGAAATGAAATCATCATTTTCTGTGAACAATAACATGTCACATCATATTGTTGCCAGAGGAATTTTAGTGGTCACAAAATATTAATGGGACAAGTGGCTTTTGCTTGCATATTAAAAAAGTGAGAAACATTTAACGTTTGTGGGTCTTATTCGGTTTCTCGTTCTGAATATGGCTAAAGGGCTAATCTTAAACGCATTGCTCTTGGTTACCTTCGTTACCAAAGTGCTGAACTTTGGAACAGTCCAACGAACACGGAAAAGGGAAAAAACTGCAGCACACACAGAGCATCGCTTTCCATATTCCAACTCGCTGCAAAACATTTTTTTTAGTATTTTCACAGCGATGGAACCTCACGAAAGAAAATTCAATTTCATTTTTTTCCTCCAGTTATCAACTGTACGTCGCTGACATTGCAAGTCATAGATCCTTTGCGCATGAGCAATTGTGGAAAACATTATGGAGCAAAGTGTACCTTCTCTTGTGCGATTGGTTATCACCTGATTGGTTCAACATCATTCACGTGCGTTGCTCCTAGAAACGAACATCCTGGAGTCTGGAACAACACAATACCAACCTGTGAAGGTAAACTTGACTAATCCACTAATGTCATGGTTTGTGCACCGTAGGAGTGTTTATAGGCCGTGCAACTCCTAACGAACTGTTTCAGGATGGTTACAGGATATACAGTAAAGCCGTAAGGTAGTACTAGTGAGCCGAAAGTCTTCAGGCACTGCTTATCAAAAGTATTTGAATGTATGTTTGATCGTCGTCGTCACCGTCGTCGTCGTCGTCATCATCATTATCGTCATCATCATCCTCATCCTCATCCTCATCATCACCATCATTATCATCATCATCATCACCATCATCATGATTTCCTTCATTTAAACATGATAAAAATTTTTAAGCAAAATGCTTGGGGGGTCGTGTTATCTAGGGGATAAAAATTCGCCCTTTCCCTACTATCTCGGAGCCTGGAATAGGCAAGTTTTGTTTCTGTTTGCTTAGCAATGAAACTCATTCCAAACCCTTTTCACGCGCTTGGCAACACGTGGACGTTGAAATTGTGTAGTGTTTGTCGTAATTGACCAGGGCTAGTGTTGATTGCCTAGTTTTTGGTTTTACTTGTCCATTGTTTTTACTTTCTTTTCGTAGCAATCACATGTCCAGCGTTACCTTCACCGTCTAATGGCGTGAAACAAGGTTGCACAGGAAGTGCATCGGAGTATTATGGCACGGTTTGTCGGTTCTCGTGCAGCGAGGGTTATATAGCAAGTGGATCAAATGAGAGAAGCTGTCAGGAAAATGGATCTTGGAGTGGAGAGGTGTTCTTTTGCAAAAAAAGTACGTACTTGCGATCTGGGGATCAATGGTTTCTCTGGTCTCCATCCTCGTCTAATTCCGATATCCTTAAGTAGAAAATGCAGTTTATTCCACATGGTCTGTCCTCACTCACTCAAGGTGTATAGATGGGTACCGGTAAACTATTATGTTGGGGTGTCAGTATCATGGCATAATATCTCTTGCGAGGAAAGTCAGTACTTAAAATTAACATTACTGGCCGATTTTTGCTAAGGCCACCGGTGATAAAGGACAAACGAATGCTTCCTCAAAGGGGATGGGTACTTCCTTCTTTACTTTGTATACACTGTACTGCTAGTCGAGTTTTGCGAGAGCTGCCCCTTCCCTAAGAGTGTCAAGAGGACACTGACCCTTTAATAAGCTTTGTAGGTATGTGTAGTTCTGCGAGGATCACAGGCATTCTTTATGGCATCGTTAATCGCGTATTTCTGAACGAACTGCATTCTCAGTTTTTTTTCCACTAAACTGAAGTTACCTCACCGTTTCGATGGACCGCACATTGCAGACTTAGGTGACAATCACATGTACGTATATTCTCGAATGCCTAGTAAGTTGTTTGATATCAACAAATGCCATGCCCGACTTGCTGATCTCATGAATCGATAAGAGACCATCAGTCGGGTTTTGTTCACCTCGATTGCAGATCGTCAATCGATGTAACATTGATGGTTATAGTTCTAGTAGTAGCCGATCTACAGCTGATCTATGGTCTTCATTTCGCGGACAATTTTCATGCATACGAGAGACAGAGAGATGCATGAACAGTCTTGTTGCGATCGTATGAGAGATATTCAATATATGATTGTCATTCGCCAATTGTTCTTATGCATCTTGCATAGTTCAATCCGGCGTTTAACGGTTGTCGAAAGGTGATCGATCCATGATCATTATTATGAAGTCGTACCCTTGCGAACTGAATTCCCAGAAAAGATGGAATTCCTAGGAATTCTTAAGAATTCTTAGGAATTCCAAACGATTCCAAGACATGCAAATTAGGAAAAACATAAAAGTTTGGAATTTCTGGGAATATATGGCAATGTGTTAAAACTGTACTTGGAATTATTAGAAATTCCTAGGAATTCCCAATAATACCAAAACTGATAATGAAAGGGCTTGGGAATGTCTAAGAATATATGGGAATGGCTAAATTAAATGGCTTGGGCTAATAAAAATGGTTGGGAATTTATGAGAATAAATAGGAATGACTAAATTAAATATGAGAAATATTGGCAATTTACTTGGAATATCAACTTTAAGTCCCTGACTTAAATACTTGACAGACTTCAAGTTGAGGATATTTCAGTAAAATGTCTTTGGAACTTCCAGGAAGTTATAAAAAGGACATTTAATGTATCACGCAGTCAAACAAGTCTTAACTTGTTTTCTAAACATTGAGGTATTCCTGAACCTTTGAGGACAGGTCAGGCAAACAAAATTGAAAGGTACATACATGACTCAAAAATTAATAAATAAATAAATTCCTTGTGTAAATTATGTGTTAGTTCGCTTGTTGAATTGAGGACACCAACTGAATAAAGGATGAATACATACATGTACCAAAGCAGCAAAAGCATCTTATTATGCTACTATTTTCTGTTTACAAAAAAAGTATATCCTTAAAAATTGTCCATGACACAAGTAACTTTAAAGTACTTTAAAAAAAATTTTGTTCATGACACAGCGTCAACCACACTCCATTGAAGTTAGGCAGTGTACTAGGCATGGATTTGCAGAGTTCCCTTTGAGAAAGAACACTTTTTTCCACAATGTCCTCTTCCTTTGCCAGTTGAAATTTACCTCTGAAAATAAAAAAATAAAATAAAAGTAAACAAGAAGTCACGAAATGATGCCTTCAAATAAATACTATTATCATACCACCGTACGACCTCACTCATGCAATTTTATTGAAAACATACTCAGGATATGATGTGTGTAGGGGCAGATACATGTAGGTTGGTGTGAGCTGGTCCAGAAGAGCTGTCCAGCTCCGCACACATTGTCACCTGATTATGCATCAGTCAATTCCAGCAGTGCCCATCCCCCCCCCCCCCGGGCATTAGTTGGGCATTTGCTCACGTTTTAATCCTGGGGGTGAGTCATTTGAAATTTTATCACTGCCCGGGGGTTGGGCATTTGCCTACCCCCGGGACG
Source organism: Siderastrea radians (assembly GCA_964017195.1). Lineage (NCBI taxonomy): Eukaryota > Metazoa > Cnidaria > Anthozoa > Scleractinia > Rhizangiidae > Siderastrea > Siderastrea radians. The sequence goes on along the minus strand of OZ024899.1, from coordinate 2,792,370 downwards.
ACCCCGTGGTATTTGACAAGGTGAGAAAAACGTTCCGGTGTAGTCAGTCTGAGGTCGTCCATGATCTTCCATTCCTTTGGTGCTGTTCGCTGATTGATTTCATCGTTTGTCGATTAAATACTGTATGAAGTGAAATTAATTCTACGTACTATATGGATTTTTAAGCTATCCGAGGTGACCAGTTTAGTAAAAATATTTATGTTTTTGGCTGTTTGTTAAATACAGATCATGCATTTTCATTTCCTCGAAATTATTTAAGCATTTCTTTTGATAGAGCTTATTTAATAAAACACTTATAAGTTGTGTATGTCAAAATCAAATAAATGAACGTGTTATTGATATTAATAAAGGATCATTATTTTGAAAACAAATGAACAACGGAAGGGGAGATGCACAGTTATAAAATAACCGAAGCGCATTGATAATAATGATGAGTGACACTTTTTGTTATGATTTATTATTAAAAAATCTTGAGCAGTGTTGCTTTCTAGATGATCCCGGGGGGTGGAGCATTTGCCTTCTATTTTGGTCCCACCCCGGGGCATTTGACGGGCTTACTTGTCCCCACCCCCGGGATTTTGCCATTTTTTTAAGAAAAATGCTAATGCCCGGGGGTTGGCCCGGGGGGGGGGGGGATGGGCACTGCTGGAATTGACTGATGCATTACTATAGTGTGCACGCAAGCCTTCATTCATTAAGTATTTATCAAGACCTTTCCGTAACTTTCAAATCAAATTCAGCCTTAAAATGGTGGTATGATAACATACTTCTTGACGACGCTGTAAGTTAGGTTAGGCCGGACGGCAAAATATTTGAATCTCGATCATGGCGCATGGAACTACTCTGCCCGTATTCCATGCGCTAGAGGCAAAATACTTTCCCATCCAGCCCTCCCACTCAGTCAATAAGTACATATTATTATTAGGAGACAATTACACAACGACTTTTAAGAGCGTATCATGTAATTGATGACAGGACTTGTGATTATTTCACTCTAATAACTTCACTTTCTTGTGGATTTCATGTTAGTAAAGAAAATGAATACAACAGTAGGTAATGTCGAGGAAGGGATTTAAGAACCCCCAGCCACTTATTTCCAAGTGCATCAATGTTTTGAATATGAACAAAAGAGACCATTCTTATTCAATGACATGCAAATGGGGTCAGATATTCTTAATTTTTTGCTTGTCGACCACAGGGTCAGCTGTACCCAATCTTTTGACTGAGTAACAGTTTGATTAATATTAATGTTTGTGCTGCTGCACTGTATACAAAGCGAGCTGTTGTAAAGATCGTTTCTGAACTGGTTGCAGAACGAGAGTGCTCCTTGATGATATAAAGCTGTACAAACTCGAGCATACAAATAATTCTTTTATTCAACCTATTCAATGGCAAGAAAAGTCGATATCTCCGAATTATATTCTATATTCCTCTAAAAGTCTAACTCATTATTAAAATTTGAATATGTTTCAAATGAAGCTCCCTTTTTTTCACAGGATGTTTATGTGTGGGCGCCATACTCGGTTTTTCTGTCGACGCAAAATGGGCCATTCCATGTAATGTCTGCAACTTCCCCCCCCCCCCCCCCCACTCCCATTGAGGTACAGGGAAATCCTAAAGGGAAGGGAGGGGGTTTCAAAAGTCATTTATGAAGGAGTAGCTATGTCGGTTCCTTTGATCTCTCAAAAACATCTCCCTTTTTTAGTGGGGGTGCATACATGAAATGGAATGGCCCAATGGCGTCCAACTGCATAAGACATAGTTTAGAATCTGTTCAAGAAATTAAAGATTACTACTGTACCTTTATGTAAGAGAAGGTAGCTCTGCATCGAATACTACGACTCGTCAACCACTGGAATAAAAAAACTATCCATGTTTTCCTTTCTGGCGTACATAAACGACACGGCGATAGCCACCAAATACAAACAATCCGAACACTCCAGGAAAGAATCACCGGTCACCGGTTACGCGCGCCTGCAATTTTCAAGCGTGCGGTTGTAAGTCACATGACCTCTTGAAAGCGGCCCGGTCGCATGGCTGTCTTACCGGTGAGGCGGCCATTTTCAAATTACGTTGATCAATGTGCCAAGAGTTGCAAGTTTATCATACGCGAAAATGGTTTATTACACTATTCTTTTGGACTACTTTCGCTTGCGATAAGTGAGGCTCAACCCAAATTGCTTCAGTGGAAGTTGATAGTAAAGATGGTGGATAATTGTTCGATTCAAGATGGTTGTAAACGGACTAACCCATTTCAAGGTGAGTAACGTACATTTTATTCTCTATCGAGGGCTTAAACAAATTAGTTCCCTTCTTTGCGACGTTCTGCCAAATGAGTGTAACAAGCCTTAATACAGTGTGTAAAGCGTGGAATTCTTCAAGGAACAGAAATCAAAAGGGCCTTTGTTCAGTAAAATTGCCCCCAGGGTGGACAGTGTTAATTCTCACTGGTTAAAAGTAATAACGAATTCAAAACCATGTGTCAGTAGAGTGACTAACGCTTTTCATAATAAGTTTAGTTGAAGGTAATTTCATGTTGCCTACACGCTAAGCAACAATTCAGTTTCTCTCGGATATGTGAGCACATTAAATTGAATGCATTAAAAGCCTACACCAGTCAAAGGCGATTGAACTTGAAATGAACATACATTTGCCAATTTAGAACGAGTGAGTTCTTAAACGTTTTGTGTGATTTAAATATATTATTGATTTTTTAAATCAAAGATACTGATATGTAACAACATGATTTCATAAAATTAGAATGAGACCTAGAATAATAGCAACTTCAGGTCTTTCCCATTTGCATTTGACAATGCTCCAGTGGCTTAAGGTGGAATTTTGTGCATTTCTAAAAGTTTCCTTTTTAAGGGGTTTGCATATGGAAGATTTTCATTGCAATCAACAATTTTAAAGTGGTTACCAGATTCATGGATTTGTTCCAAGCATTTGTGAATGTCCAGTGTGTGCCTAGATACATGTACTGAGCAATAATTTATCATGTGGGCATATAAGACCCAAAACGTGAAACTCACATTGTCAAGAGGGTTAAAGACACATGTTTGATTGAAGCAGAGTTCAGCCATCTATTACACGTTGCATAGCTTTAAAAATGTTAAAACTTCAATTTCTTGACGAAAGGGGTCTTTGGATCACACTCCGTGATGCGAAACACAACATCCTGCGACAGAATTAAACACAATATTAAGCCGAACCGGGCATTACAAACATCAGGAAAGAAACTCATCATGTTGCACTGTAATTTAGATTCTTTAATAATTGTCTGTGACAAATTCAAATATGAGAGGCTGAAAAACCTATCGAATTCTTAAATGAGGTAAATTCAACGTACCTTATATGTCGCTTAACATACAATCCGAGGTCATATTTAACTGAACTCCATCATATAGTGATCTGAGAAAGATTGATGTGACCTCAAGATCAAAGTCTTGGAAATGCGACATTATTTTAAGTTGTAATGCTCAATTCAGTCACCATTTGAAAATCCTCCAATCTAAACCCACTACAAAAATGCAAGAAGCAGCATTGGTCGAAAGACTGAGATACACACATGTATATAGAGTGCAGTGGACAAAGATGTGAAGTACAGTGTAGGAGTCGTGCAGACCTTCCAACCCCATTTTATAACTGAAAAATTCACATGGTCTTTGGGTAGGGTGTGATGAAGAATTCTTGTTACCAATTTGGCAACTAATTTTCAGGATTTGGTTGACAATGGAGAAAGTTTAGGCACATTGGCAACTGTATTAGGCACAATTTCGTGCCCTGTGTAAAGTGTGTTGAACTGACTCTAGTTAGCCTGCGAGCAGGCACACTTAGTGTGCTATTCGTGCGAGTATCTTGGCGGCAGAAGTCGGTGAGCAAAGCGAGCCAGCGAGAAGAATGGGGCGAGGAAAAGTGAGCCTGCACGAAAGCCGTTGAATTTTGAATTCCGCCCTTGTGAGGTGACAAGTCTTAACTGTCAAGGTATCAATTATCTAACCAATCAGCAAGCGAAGCAAAATTTAAACAAATGCCACAGCAGATTTTCACACTCGAGAGGATCGAGTTCCTTATGAGTGTGCCAGAATAGGGTAAACGAAAATTATAAACACAGTTGACAATTTTAGCCACGTTTAAATTAGACTTGCCACAAGTCGACCTCACGAGTTTCAGAGCACAAAAGCCGTAAAGTGAGTGGAGCAAGCTTTTTAGGCTGCGAAGCGGTAGAGCGACGAAGTCCTGCAACATATAAAATGGGACAAAGGACTTTTTTGAAAGTGTACATTTTAAAAATGTGTTAGATTCGAAATCAGTATACACTGTAGAAGTTAAAAATATCAAACTCCAGGGATATGAAACTTGCAATAACAAAGAGTATTGAGCTGCTACCTCAGAAGACTAATCACCCTTACATTATGCATTGCGAACATCTGTAACCAGGAACAAGCGATACCATCTTCCCACAATGACAAATAACCGAACTCAGTGTAACAATGACTGCAAGATAATGCCCACTGCATGGTCAAAAAAAGATGTTACATTTCCTGTCATTACAGAGATCCCAAGAAGATAGGCTTGAAAACCACCATGCACTAAAACCAGTGTGGCTGATATTCCAAAAAATTACACAAAACTGCAATCGCTAACCAGACGCAACCAGCTGAGTCATGTTAAGAAATTGAATCGATTGAAAAACTGACAGACTGTGAACAGCTGTCCTATTTTCCTTCTCGCTAAAATTAGAATACAAAAGAGACTGCTCGCAGTCTAAGAAACCGAGAAAGGTGACAACCAGTAACACCACTTTGCTTGTTATTTGTCACAATAATAAAGTCTGTTATCAGGTGTCATTTCAAACCAATGAGAATGCTGCGTTCATGGACGAATGCGGAGAATTCCAAATTCAGTGGCTTTTCTGCAGGCTCACTTTTCGTCGCACCATTCTCGCCGTCCCGCTTTGCTTGCCAACTTCCGCTGCCAACATACTTGCACGAATAGCACACTAAGTGAGCCTGCTCGCAGGCTAGATTCTAGTAAGTTCTTTGCACGACTGGCATGAACCAAATATTAATTAAACTTACTAAACATCTTTTGTATCACACTGATTTTTTTAAGGTCATTGCCCTGTATTGCATTGCGCATCCTAAATGCGCACGATTTGTGGCATCATTGGTGCACGCTCAAAGCGTGCGCATGTCTAGGGAGTAATGGATTTCCTATGAGGCTAAGCTCACCAGGGAAAAGAAAGGTCATTTACTCTTAAACAAGCATGGTGACCTATCTTTTTTTCCACTTATTTTTGACCTACCATTCATCCTCTTTTTGTTCAAAGAGTTAGAAAAAAAACACATGTTCAAAAAAAAAGGTTATTGCTAGAAACACATTACTCATGGAGAGGAAATCACGACCTCGAGAACACGCGTGTGAGGAAGATTTGAAGTCAATTTCGTTTGATGCTTCGAGCATCTGCTATAAAACATCTAGTAAATTGTTCCTTGTTATCGGTATTTCACATCTAGTAGATTGTTTCAAGATTTGCTTTAATTATGTGCTTCCTGTTCCTATGGAAAGTAGCATAAACTGATCAAATACACGTGTTTGTCACGCGAAATTGCATGGAATTATGGGGTAACTTGAGACGATGATAGCTCGTGAACGGACATGGGGACCTACATGTATTCTTTTTATTTTATATTTCAAAACTTTGCACGATAGATAACAACTAGTGAAAGTTTGACAAAAATCATATGTTAAATTTTATTTCGGGGGAATGACCTTAATTCTTGTTTTGATTGCAAAATTATTGAAAAGTCTGTAACACAATCAACTGGGCTAGATGGCTGACACTGTTAGTTACATACTAGAACTTAAATTTCAGTTAAAACTGAACCTCTGCATGCATATACATTTACATCGCTCCTTCAACAATCTCGTAGGATCTGCAAAGTACTGTACTACATGTACTGTGGTGTAGATAGAATTAGAGTATGGTTTACGTTCACCTTAGCTTAATATTAGTGCATGGTAAATAAATTTATTGTTTATGAGCCAAAGTTTTATTAATCAGAATATTTTTCTTCAGGGTCTACATATGTACACATTGTATGTACTCCCAGTTCTACAGCAAAACAGTTTGTTGATTCACATTGTACATGGCAAAGAAATGCATCACACTTGATCAGGTAAGTTACTCAAACATATACATTAGAATCCTCATTGTAACACTTCAATTTGTATTGCTTAGATCTGTTTTCTTTAAACATACCGGTAGTACGTGTAACATGTAATTAGGCTTTGGGTCGCAGGCTGTTCTTCAGGGATTATGACAGAATTACGTACACAGAGTTTGGAGTTGTTGAACTTTTCCATGGATTCATGTCATATCAAGGCAATATCTCCTTGGTGATAACTGCTTGAATTATTAAGACATGAATACTTCATGTAGATTATGGTGGACTACATGTACATGTACATTGTGACTACAATATTGAACAGTCACTGAAACAAACACCATGTGCTAAATATTGTAAATAACTACAGAGATTGGTCATGCATTAACCAAAAATGATTATATTTTTTTAGATGGTGGAGTAACCAGGATGAAACATATTAAAAATTTTAAAAATGTGCTCAACATGTTGCGTATAGCAAGCAGAACATTTGTAGTAAATAATCCCTTGACTTAAATCAAACCCCTGACCTTCTGCACTCCAGCTGAACTACATGATACATTTTACTAAATAAATTAAGCTGCAAGGAAACTGGTAGTGAGGTAGATAATCTTAGTAGGTTCATACTACATCATGTCCTGCATTTTGCTAGAAAGGGCAGTGTTGAGGGCATCCTGACTGTATGGTGACCTTGTAAGCAATGACCTACAATATAGCTCCTTCTAGACTCGTGTAAGCTTCATTCTGTACAATAAAAGTGGTTAGAGCTCCTGATTGGTAAACGGAAACACCTCAGATTCAGCTTTTCTGGGGTCTCATTCCATTTCAACACCTACATCTACACTCATAGGTCCAGGAGGATGGTAAAATACCATGTATTTGGCTCTCAGGCATGGCACACAGACCTCCTGCATTTGGTCGATACGCCAAACATTAAGCCTTAAGCCAAACATTTTCTTGTCTTACCTTCCCACTCATTCAATTAGAACATAATTATTAGTTTGAGAATTTTGAGAACCCATACATGAACATGTGAAAGCCATCACCATGTATTCACTATCTACAGTGTTCTTTTATGGTGTATCAGAAAATTCTTCTCTGGTTAGTGGTTTTAAGGATTTGAAATGGTCTATCACTGTAATGCTAAAGCAATGTGAATGTCACTCAAGTGAGAGCTTAGCTTCAGATATCATTCTTATTGTGCCACCCAGGCCTCCACATCTTTGGAACACACTACTTGATTGTTTACTTTATTTTGTTTACTACTTGAACTGTAATTGTAAATGTTGTGGTTCAAATTTTTCTTTAATTTGAAACTTTTCAAACCAGATTAATTTTTATTTTCCTTTGCCTTAGATTTTGGTAATGAATCTGAGACAAAGGGAAATAAAAATTATACTGGTTTGAAAGTTTTTAAACCAAAGAAAACTTTGAACCACAACCTGTACATGTACATATGTACCTCATATTTTATTGAAAATTAACGCTGCAACCTATTAATAATGTTGAGTGTATGACAGGTCTAGAATATATATAAAATTTCAATTTTTTTTCCTAGGACCACGTGTATAAGGCCATCAGAGGACCGAACTCAGAAGACTGCTAACAGCAAGTGAACTAAAGGCAGCCAAAACAGATAAGACCTACGGTATATGTAAAATCAGTGAAGGCGGAGCTTGATGATTGTTGAATTGTATTTCCAATTTTGCCTCATAAACAAAAATGTAAGGTACAAAATGATATTGAATTAATTTTATCATTTAACTCCTGTTGAAGATATGTTGAAAACAGACATTGTGAGGTAAACTGAATGTGCCCTTGTACCAAGAGCCCGGGAAAACTAGGGTTTTGCCCCGGTGCAAGCCTGGTTAAAAAACCAGACCCTCGATTTGTCTACTTTAAATATCAGCAACTGGCCTTTAAATTGAGGGATATTGTATCGTGTCCAACAGCTGTTTTTTTTGTTACCATTTTGGGTCAAGTTTCTAATGTTTCCCCCACTTATTTAAGAAATTCCCATTTATTCCCACAAATTCCTACCATATTCCTATTTTTTCCCAGATATTCCCAAAAATTCCCAGTTATTCTTTAACATTCCTTGGAATTCCTAGGAATTTCTGAAAGTAACTGGGAATTCTGTCTTTGATTTTCTTTTAGTTGGAATTCCTAGGAATTCGTAGGAATTTCAAGACAGCACCATGTAAGCTTGGAATTCCTAAGAATTCTTAGGAATTCCAAGTCCAAATTTACCGTGAAAATTCACACCTCAGATTCTTAGGAATTCCTAGGAATTCTCAGGAATTCCTAAGAATTTTTTCCTAGGAATTCTTAGGATATTCTTAGGAATTCCTAGGAATTCTCAGAGTTATTTCGCAAGGGTATCTACCTTCATGTATCTCATGATCCATGGGTCGATCGTTTTACGATGGTACTGATAAAGGTAATCGATTTAATATATCGTTTCCTTTATTCGTACCGAGAATGGGTCCCTTAGTGAGTCCCAGTCACAATATATTTACTTATGCTGCTTTGTTATTATCAAGAAAGTTGATTAAAAACAACGCAACACCAAGCTGGTTCTCGATGTATTGCATTGTCTCTTTTACGTTTTTTCCCTCACGATGTTTACTTTTTATAGCACGCACTTTCAATACCTTTTCATGGGAGAGGGGTATTTATTCTAAGTCCTCCATCATTTAATTCCAATGCCTTAAATGTAAAAACCACCAAATCCCTTTAACTGTTAGTCCTTTCCTTCGTTTGTTTCTTCCGTCAGCTCAATAACGCGTTAATTCTTTTGGTTGTTGGCTCGTGTATCACTCTACGTTTCATACATTTAAGCGGCCTACCATCTTTCATGTCTCCGAAACGTTAAGGGAAGACGGCATAATGAGGGGCCAAGAGGCCATTAATACTGGTGTGAACTTTTACATAGTATTATATATAGTAACCGAGTTTAACTGAGTTCTTTTATTTCTTGCAGGTGCAGAAGGGAGAGAAGAAACATTAAATCTTTGTCGGAAAGGAAGGGGGGTCGGAGGGAGAGTAGTTTACCAATTAAATACCTTTTTAAAATTCCCTCCAACTGACCCTATTAAATGCACTAACCTATTTTAAAGAATGTAATAGTACTGTACACTAAGCTCGGTTCACATACATCAAATACTCGGATACTAATCACCATAACACAAAACCTTCGAGCTCGTGTTGATTAATAACACTACTTTATAATAACGAGATCGTACACGAGAACACATGTCATTTAGAGTGCAAAATAAGGTCAGCTAGCGTTTTCGGACAGCTATTAGCAGCTCAGGAATTCGGCGGATAGGATTCCCTTTCCTAAAAGTTTCTACGGCCTTAAAGGTTCCCCTAAAAACGCTGAACAGATCAATCTTTATTAGATTACGTAAATATGTCTTTGAAAAGCTCGGAAACGATTAAAGAAAAGCAGAAAATGATTTTACAAGTATTTTGTTAAAATTTTCTCGTTGGGTGTACCTGATCGTAGGGTGTGATTGCATATAATCCGTATAGCAAACTAATTTTGCAATCCACTTATAAGAAATGGTCCACAAAAAAAATCATTTGTCGCCTTTATTTATTTATTTATTTATTTATTTATTTATTCAATCATCCGTATTTCAAGTGGTCATCTTGTACTCACGTCTATTTGTTTTGTTTCCATGATTCCTCTCAGGCTCTTTTTCAGGTCTTTCAGCGGGGACTGACTTTCGTTGAGGAGGTTGAAGCTGCTGCAACCATTGCAACCCAGCGGCTACCTCGTCGTCTCTGTACGTGTGCTTTAGGAAACCTAACATTGTACTGCCTTTTGATAGTTCACGTGACCTTGGCCATTGTCCCTACCCTCACAGTAGGCTGGTGACCAGAGTTGATATTGTGACAGACCACTTCGCCTTTAGGATATTAAGGACGGTGCCTCCTAATTTAGATGTATTTTTGCAAAGGTTATGACTATGGGGAAAAAGTAGATCTTAGCAAGGGTTATTGGAATCCAAAAAGAAAAATGTGGCTAACCACGCATTTTTCAGAGATAATTGAGCAACCATAATTCTAAAAAAGCGTTAAAATACAAAGAATGTATGGCAATTTCTTTCCAAATTTAAGCTCAATTATCTCTGAAAAATGCGCGGTTAACTCCAATTTTCTTTTTGGATTCTGAAAACTCTTGCTAAGATCTGCTTTTTCCACATAGTCATAAGCCGCGCAAAAATATTGTTGTATTAGGGGGCAAATTCCTTAGGAAACCCAAATATCCCGAGATACGCAGAACGTATGCGCAGTAACAAAAGAAGGCACCGTCCTTAAATATAAACAATGCAAAAACGTATTTTTAAAAACAAGATCGGAAACTGAGGTTGTGGAATATTTTCACTTCCCCTTCCAGAATACTCTTAATTTATTCATAATTTAATTGTGTCTCCTTTAAGACCCAGATAAACAAGTCAAGTGAAAGTTGAAATGGGCGGAAACAAATCTGCAATGAAACTTTGCAAGAGTATTTTAGCTTTTGGTTGTGTGATTATATTCTCCATGCCCTCAAATCGATGTTGGCAAAGTCGAGGAGCTGATTGGTTGATTAGGATGTGACATCAGTTCCAAGTTTTAACTGAAGACTATGCTGGCTAAGATAAAGAAAAGATCTAAGTAGTAAACGGACTGTGGTTCAAAAGTCTAATATTAGCATGTAACTTATAAAGCCGTCAAATAATACAGAATAACGCCTGTGTTAATGCTATCTGGGTCTTCAAAGTTGTATATCAATCAAAGTTTGAGAAAGCGACAATTGACTTTTCACCTCCTGACACCCTCCCAGGACAGGCCAAAAGTCACCGAATAAGCTTTCATTTTGTTATTTTCACAAATCGAAAATTGAACGCAGACGTAGTAGAAAACCGATTTCATTAATTACCTAATTTATTCCCTGTGTGGACCATTCAGCTATAAAGGTGTTATCCATTGGGGCCCTAATTATTGAAGATATATAAAAGTAAAATTGTACAGTGTATAATAAAATCCACAGTACAAATATTAAATACACATCTTAAGCAGCATTGTCTGAGTTACTCGCAGCAATGTGAGGGATCGATGGGCACACGAAGCATCGTGTTTCCTCAGAAACTGTTTTAGCAAAACTATTTCCATGGAAATTAAACTTGGCAAGTTCATTGTGGTTAAATAAACTTGGAACTGGCTTTGTCCAGTCTCCGTCAGGTTAATCGTGCTTCTGTGCTGTCTTTTTATGTCTACTTTAGTGAGGGAGCCGAGTTTTTTTTAAATTTCCAAGTCAAGAAAACACAGAATTTACTCCTTTCGTTTGACCATTGAAAACAAAGGTAACACACTAAACATTTTCCCTTTCTTTGACAGGTGCCATTGTAGCCGTTTTGGTCTCCTGGTTAACCTGGCTTCTGCTGAACATTTTAATCCACTTCATCGTTCCCGGCATCCTTCATTACAACCCGCAGCTGACTTCCGCGATGCTGTTCATTCTCTAAACTTCCGATAGTCGATCACCGTAGAATGTTCTGTCGATCCATCCGTCGCTTTAAGAAACACGTAGCAGAAGAAGTCGAACAGCAGCAGCTGTTAGTGAGCGAGAAAAGACAGAAAGAAGCGACTCATTGTGTCACTTGCTCTTTTTGCTTATCTCAGTCCGAAACTGGTGAAAAGCTGGTTATCCAGTTATCTTACCGTAAATCGTATGGACTTTTTTAGGACTTAGAAGCACATTAAAGGCAGTTGCCGCTTTGCTATTGTAGACGTGAGCATAGATCTTATTAAAAAAAAAGATTTCACACTATAATACGAGGAAGTTTATTTATAATATTGAGTGTAACATGGACTGTCAAATGAATAATAAACCAATCAAGACATTGCTGGTTTAAGTCAAAGGTTCGAAAGAGAAAACGTTTTCCCTAAAACTTTGAGTAAAAATCTTTCGCGTTGCCCTCTTTCTGAAAGAGTAAACAAGCTGCTTTTTACTTACAACTCACTTTATTTTTCAGACAACCAGGTACAAAACGAAAACCAATTGTTGGAATTGTTTCAAGAATTATGGATGACGAGCAAATTTATGCTGAGTGATTAAGGTTATAGAAGACCCCCCCCCCTCTCTCTTGCATTTCGAACCCCGTCTATTTAGAATCCCTCCATATTTTGAACTGAACTCGTTTCCCTGGGATTTGCCGACTTTTTTGAATTATTCGTTAATGACTATCTTGACTCTAGCTATCTCAAAAATGTGTGACTTCTCGTGACCTAAAATAACACTTTGTGTCTCGACTCGAACTACAGTAATTACGAGTTGCCGAGTGACAACAGGAAACAACATTGCACAAAAATTAGAGAAAATACTTGATCCTTAAGTAATATTAATGTTCGCTATGAGCGTAGCACAGGTGCAGTGGTAAATGATGAATAAATGAATGATGAATGTTAATTATTACCAACAGTATCGATAGCAAATATTGTAAACAAAGACCTATAGAGAAGACTCTGCAAGCCTCAACAGATCTGAATTTTGTACAATTTTTAACATTTAAAGGTCTAAAATGGTCAAAGAGAGAATTACACGAAATTTGCCACACATTTCTCTATCTGCAACCTCCGCTATCTCGAGCAATTTTCTATTTTCCCTTATACTATTATACTATTCAGTAAGCCACTAGACGAGACTGCCCTGTCGCGTAGTACTGCGCTTTACGTACGTATGTGCAAATCTATGTACAAGTATGAGTAAAACCCTGCCTAAACTTTAGTCCGGATGCAAGGAGTCTTATCCAAGTTGACAAATTACACTTGTCGCTCGATTCCAGTGCTTCCGTGGACGTTGGTATGACAATAAGGAATGTAGATGACGTCATCGGTCAACAGCCCTCTAATTTTTGATACGCAACAACTTAGGCCCTCAGCTGTCTCCGGTCAATATCCAGATTAAAATAAAGCGTGTTTTGAGTGTGTGTGCAGTGTTTTCTACGATTCAAGCATGGAGTTGAGCGGCGGAATTTTTGTCTTGCTTTGTACCCTTTACGTTACAAGCTTAATCAGCCACCAAAACTTGGCAACTGCTACAAGAGGTATGTATAAATTATTTAACATAACTATTCTCTTCCCACTCCTGTGTGGAGTTAACAGTTCCTTGCTTTTTGATGGGTAATTTTTTAATTAATTTGATTTCCATGCAAGCATGACGTAACGAGATGTGCACAAACTGGGTTACAATGTAAATAAGTCCGCGGTTTTCTTTGTTTAAATAGGTCTCAAGTCCAAGATACTTTTTCTTTGAATCTTCTAATCAGGAAAAACGTAGAAACGTGTGTTGGCAGTTTTCGTGATGTATTTAGAAACGCGCTTGAGCGACACTCAAAATTAAGACAACTGAACAAGGAAATAAACGAGATCATTTGGGGTTTTCCTCGGGTCATTTAAAGGTCTGTGCAGGCATATTTGAATTAGCTGCAACAACTTACTAATTGATCGCTTTGTGTATTTTAATCATCTTAAATTTAAACCAGTTGAACATTTTGGGATCAATATTGCTTGTGCTGCTTTCTAATTTGTTATTAATTCTGAAATGGTTGCTTTATATCAGAGACTTTCAAGGAACCAAAAAGCACACGTCTGGACTTTGTTCGATGCACTGAACAATGAAAGGCTGTTATCCCGAAATTGACCAATTAAGTTAGTAAAGCAAACCAGATTTATTTCATATTCAACGAAAATTTTTCACTGTTAAATGATATAGGCTCTTAGGTGGTGTTTTGAGAAGGTTGGTAAATAATCAGAATGACAGCTTTCGCTTATTCAGCACATTCCCATTTCGCCACGTACGTATTAAGCTTTTCAAAACAAACTCCTTTCACAGCTGCTAATTATAAAAGCCTTTGTTTGGTAAAATTTCATTCCAGTGAAGATTTCGCCTTACATGTTTTTATGAGGGTCGAAAGCGCTTTTCTTAATTCTTAGTTAAAATATCCGTTCTCTATTTAAACTGAATATTGCAAACATACCGTCGCCTCCTTCGCAATATTGAGATATCAATGCCGCTTATCAGTTTTGTTATTGTCCTTTTGATGTCCCTTATGCTTTTTTTCGTTTTGTTACTGTTATTTTTCTTTTTAGTTCGCTGGAAAAGTACCAACCGGTACAGCTCAAGTTGAAATCTGTTTCAAAGATGGAACTTCGTATGCTTCCGTTTGTCCAAAAAGATTCGTGAGCGCCCTTTAGAGCTGAATTGAAGTACGAATTTTGAATTCCATACAAATCACTTCTCGGGGCCATGACTCGTCCCTACATGCGCACTTTGTAGAACCTCTTCGACCTAGTCTCATCCTCATACCCAGAGCCTACCCCGGATAAATAGGATGAACGCTTGCAAAAAATGGCTGAGCTCTCGTAAAAGGATATGTTCATCGTATGCATTTATGTAAAGAATATGCATGAAGTGCGACGACTAATACCGACAACACGCGAAATATTTATGAAAAGCTCTATTAAAATATTCACTGTTTCTGCCTCAATAATCGCACGAAATTTAAGTTATGTGGCGCGAACTTCTTGTGCATTTCAAGCATTTAATCAAAACCAATAAAATGGGCATTGATTACTAGGCTCGTCGTTTTCAACGGGCAAATTACCGGCGCTGTGCGATTCCGAAGACCGTAAAAATCATGCTTTTCCCAAATTAAGGCCAGCAGGCGGAACAGCCAGGACGTCTTCACCTTTTTGTAGACTGCTCACAACTTGCCTTTTCTCAGGCTTCAAAACAACGTTTCTATCTTTCGATTTTAAACATTCTTACCCTCGTTTGATTGCTCCTTCGACATTATTTTGTCTCACTTATCTGCTTATTCTCTGTGTGACTCCAAACTGACGATGACTGACAGTAAATCGACCAATCAAAATGCCTCGTCCGCCGGCGAACGAAGTCAAAAAC
Organism: Siderastrea radians; assembly: GCA_964017195.1. Classification (NCBI taxonomy): domain Eukaryota; kingdom Metazoa; phylum Cnidaria; class Anthozoa; order Scleractinia; family Rhizangiidae; genus Siderastrea; species Siderastrea radians. The sequence goes on along the minus strand of OZ024899.1, from coordinate 2,777,241 downwards.
TGCGACTCACAGAAGACGGGTTTTCGGGCAGACAGTTTTTTTTCTCTCTTCCCCACCCCCTCCCCCACGCTTTGTCACTCGCCCCAGACCGATTTGCCCGCGCGTACAAGATGGCGCCGGTGATCGCGAACTCCGCCTTTTCTGCGATAAAAACACTCTCAAACCACCTGCAAGTAGGCTAAATTTATCTTTAAAAAACCTCTCTTATATCTTTCAAATAAAACAAATTGCCTTCCCTTTACCTGCCTTAAAGTATTTTAATCTGGAGCTGATGGAAACGTTTATATTTATGCAAACCAGAGTATTTCGCAACGAAAGGCAAACCCACAAACCTGTTTTTCACTCGAAAATGCCGAGGTCGGTCACAGGAAAGCACTATGCAAGACTGAAAGACTCCGAAAGCAGCAGGCGAAAAAAAAAATTCCGTTCAAAAAGCTGCAGTGGCGCTTAAACGAGTGCAAGAAAATTTAACCTTGCAAGGTGGAGGGTTGTAAAGGGAAATCGGCATGTCTAGTTCAAAGAAGCAGAAGAAAGCAATTCTAGCTTTCTCTTTAAAAGGGACCAGAATTGTTAACATAAGCCACCATGGTAAATCCCTGGAAAGTGTAATTGACCATGCGTCAATTTGCTCCTGTGATGGGAATCCTCGTGTGGAGCAAGAAGTTGAGCGGAATGGTTTGGGATGTGTAATCCAATTCAGGCGCGATGGTTGCGGTATAACCCTGGCCGTAGAAACTCAACCTAAGTCAAAAGGCCCAGGTGGCCAGATGCGAGACAACATAAACATCGCAGCCGTGTGGGGTCTTATGGCCACTGGTGGTGGACACGCTAATATGAACGAGATCCTCTCTGTTCTCGACTTTCCACCACCAGACAGAAGAAACTTTTACGAAAATTGAAGTACAGATCGCAAGTGTATTGAAAGAAGCCATAACCGCCGACACGATAGAAGGGGTAAAAAAGAAAAAGAAAATACCTAGCAGTAGTTGCAGGTGAAACAGATGAGCACGTACCAGCCATTATCGTCATAGCTGAAGGTGGTTGGTCAAAGAGAAGCTCTCAGCATTGCTACTCTGCCAAGTCGGGCACGGCCGTGATGATAGGCGAGCGCACGATTGCCCATGGATTAAAATTACCAAAATTATCATAATTATAATTTTTGCATAATCAGTTCACTCGTGTTTGCTCGGGAAGCCTTCGCAAGTGTAAAAACAAGCAATTTTGTTTCCAAGAATTCAGAGCGGATAGAGAATTTCATGAGTTGACACGGCAGGGAGTTAAACTAGGTGTAATGTAGATTGTCATATCTGACGCCAAATTTTTACACAACCTTTAGAAGGGAGGATTGAAGGCTACGAATTCTAGCATGATAAATATTGCGCCTTTGAAAGCTAGCAACTTTCAATGAAACTTGCAATAAAAAAAATCGGAGTCAGATATGACACAAAAGAGGTTTTGACGGATCACGGAATGGTAAAATCAAGCTTCTTTGTGTTCTTCTCGAGGAGAAAACTAATGGACATAAAACTACGTTTTCAAAACATTACCTTTACTGGCTTACAGTGTTGCTGCCAAACAGGATTCATTTATTAATAAAAAAAAACAGTTCTTATGCCCTTCCATTATTCCCCAATATCTCTGTCAAGTTTTAGCAGAATCGGCTTTTAAACGTCCAAAATATAAAGTTTTTAAAAGTAACATCCATACCTATAATTTGTCTTATGAATATATTCATCGCCATGTATCCCCCGCGACCTTAATACGCCAGGAATGCTCTTTTTTCCCTTAAAATTATGCTAAATTTATGCTCATTTATGCTCAATTATGCTCATTTATGGGAAATTTATGGGAAATTGACGCGGCAGGAGGACTACTAACAGACTCCTCTCCTTCATCTAATTGTACGTTCTCGCTTGGTTAGTCAGTCATTCAGTCGGTCAGTCAGTCAGCCAGTCAGTCAGTCAGTCAATCATTCATTTTACCATTTATTTAGCGGCTAAATATTGCACGTCTTCATTTATTGATCGTTGAATTTTCATTTCAGTATCGATTTTGATTACTTGGTTTTAACCCTAGGGCGTGCAACGGAAGGGTGGGTGGCACCTACATCCACAACGTTTTTCTTCCAGTTTTTCAACAGGATTTTATATCAGCACCTGCCATTTCAATAGCTAGTCGCACATCCTTTGGACTCATTTTGGCAAAGTTAGGTGAAAATCGGTTGCTATGGTTACGAGATATCACGTCATAAGTACCATGCGGTCACAGCCATTTTTTAAATAAAAGTACATGTTTTTCAAGTTTTCCGGTGAAAAAAGGGTAAAATGTTAACAAATAGCAGAAAAGTGTTTACTTATGTCATAGTCCATATTTATTTTTCCTCAGTGCACGGGCGGGTGGAATTCTTTAAATCCTGCAAACTGATTGGTTCTGGGAGCGGGCGGAATTTTCAGATCTTGCCCGCTCACGAGACGATTCCGCCAGCTCTGGAAACCGCGGGAAAACGTGAAGTGAAATCATTTTACACCGGTGCAACGAAAGGTTGGATTTTCCCTCTTAAAATGGATCTTTTCTCTCACTAACCGCTGTAGACTGAAAGGAAAAATCAACAATGGAATAAAAGGTCTGGTTATTCTCCGAAAAGGCGAGTATTCCTGTGTTTTTGTTGACAAAACTTTGCTGGTTTGCTTTTATCGAGTTGGAATTTTCTTTTTGACACGCCATTTGATTTAACACGGCTTAACAGTGCAAGGTAGTCATTTGAAATCTGTTTCTCGGTTGAAATTTCTTTATTTTATACCTTGTCCCATTTATCTTTATTCAAGACAATGTGATTATTGATGATTATCAGCTAAAATAGTCAAACAAAAAGCTCGCAACGTTGTGTCTTCGACAAGAACTGCCGAATGCCTCAACAAGTTTATCCAGTAAAGTTTACTCAACGTATCAATTTGAGAAATTCTTGACCAAGAACGAACAAAATGCTAAAAATATAGATATGCAGGCAGAGTCTATGGATTTCCAGTACTTTTCATTAAAATTCTTCCTTGTTTTTCAAGATCTTTCAGTAAAACCAAATTTAGACGTGCGACTTCATTTGGAACAAGTCAAAGCTTAAGAAAGCGAGTTTTTCTAAAATCATTGTTTAGTTCAATATTTCTTTATTCTTGCTATCAGACATCGGGGTTTGTTCTTAACGCTTGTTGTTTTATGATATATTTTACGTTCTGTTTTATCGCGCAAGTACAGTTTGCCAGCGGCTCTCTCTTGAACGTTTAATAATTTTAACTTTGATCGTGGCCGGGAGATAGTGCACTTATAAGGACTGTTCTCAAACAATTCTCAAACCAATTCGCGTCGTTCCACCTTCAAACAAGCAGAAAAAAATAAGCACGTTTATTCATCGGCCTGGGTCGGTCCGTAAAGGGAAAAACTGTGCCCTTGGTCTTGAGTACTGCCGTCGGCCAAGGAGGAATTACCTGTCCATCCGGCCATGATGCGTTGCGTGAAATTTAATCGGTTCGTTCTTGACACTTCCCGAAACTGTTGTTATTGGCGCGTAAAATAGTATGTTTTTGCTTGGATTTTTCTCGTTCTTTATGGTTGATGTCGTTAACTCTTTTCGTTAGCATTTGGCTTTGGTTATTTATAATTCCCATAAGTCTGTGGTCTGTGCTATTTTTCTAAGTCCTTCTTTGGGAGGCATTTTGTGTGAGGACGCGACTGTTTACGCATTGTCCTTCGACAAAGGTATGTTTAATTCCATTTCTTTTGTAATTTAATGGATACATTGGCCATTTGAAGAGTTCAGCCTCTGCCTTAACCCTATTCAGACCGGAGGCGGGGGGGGGGGGGGGGCGATTGTGCCGGCACTGAACTTTGGACCTTTATACCTTTTTTCATAAGCAAGCTAAACCCACCAAACTTGGTGACTTTTTGTAAATCTTATCGGGCAACCATTTGGCGTAGCAAGTGCTTGTTCATCAAGTTTGACGTTACCATGGCAGCCACTTTTTGACAGGCTGTTTTTTAAAAATTTTTAATTTTCACCTTTTCATTAAAAAAATATATCTTTTCTGAAGTAAGTTCTACATTTTAAGTCATTTTCGAGTTGTTTTACTGACTTCGGTTACTTTTTGGTCAATTTTGGCAATTTTCAAAGGTTCTGGAAAAGTCAAGAAATCCAAGATGGCGGATCAAGGATGGCTACCGTTTTAGAACCTGACGTAATTGTTACATCATATGACGTCATCAGCTTATGTTGCAGAACACAAAGGAAACATTTTTGGATGTACTATCTGTCCTCCAAGTTTCGTTGTCATAGCTTCAATATTCTTGGAGTTAAGAGGCGGGGGCGGAATCAGCCCCTGCCCCGGTCCCAGAGGACCAAAAAAAGCCCGGTCCGAATAGGGTTCAAGGTTAAAGAACGCTAGCAACCGAAATGTACTCACGTTTTAAATCGATTTTGCTGAATTGCATCTTGTTCAATACCACCACACAAACCAAAGTAAAAAGTTTGAAATTCGCTTCATGAGTATTCTATCTTCCTCCGCTTCACTCTCTGGTAAAGAAAGATTGTTGAAAGCCACAAGAAAAAACAGGTTTATTTTTTACGTCATAAACTTTTTTATACTTCGCTTCTGCACGTTCTGCAAGTTCTCCAGCTAGCTAGTTTGCTCATGGAGATTCATGTTATTATATAGACGATTCTCGCCGCCTGGTATGGAGCACTGCTCGACAAGAGTGTCACAAAATAGGAGCAGATCTTGCCATAATCTCATCAGCCCAGCAACAGAGCTTTATTTTCGACTTGGTAAAAAAGCAGAATAAACTCACAGCGTGGGGTGTGTGGATTGGCATCAAGCGAAAGGCTGACTCGAAGTTCTACTGGGTTGACGGCACTCCACTAGAAGGGCACTACAAGAACTGGTACATCGGGGAACCAAACAACTATCGGGGAACACGCGAGGATTGTGGCCACATGTATGGAAAACAAGCAGGAACGGTAAGGGAAGGGGCGTGGAATGATTGCTATGTGGGCTTGGAGGACCTAACGGACTTCTTTGCCAGAAGACGATTAAAGGTGGCCAGTTAATTCTTAGTGGAAATGTTGTGAACTACGCTGGCTTGCATATGTAGGACTATAAAAATTTAAAAGTAAAGTGGCTATGTTGAACAATAACTGATTGGTTTACCGGTTAAAATTAATCTAAGGTATAATGTTTCGTAAAAGCGCAGCATTTTCTCAATACGTGATCAACTTAGGTTGATAGTTGATGTGACTACTGAGTCAGCTAAAACAAATAAAAGTCATGTAATGGCAACTTTATGTCGTCAACATTGTTGTTTATGAGTCTATAATGTTTTTACAGTTAAATGTTTCTCCAAGTGCTTAGCAGAGTCCAGAGCAGCTTCCTATTTCCCTTGCTTGAATTAGAAGAAAGGGAAATAGCCTGCACGCAGGCTATGCGAGACCGATGTCTTAATTTGTATCACGAGTGTTTTAAAACAGTCCACTCCGTAGCTTTCATAAATTTTGCAGTTCGGCTGGAATTAAAGAGGTCAACTTGTAATTGTTAATGCCGCACAGAGCTGAAATGAAATTGCCCAGTGAATTGTTTTTCACACATATGTTTATATGCCGACCACATTTTGTTGAATACCACAGGACAAAGCTTGGTAAAAAGTTTGAATTTACTTCATGCCGAACATTCTGTCTTCCTCCGTTCACCCTCTGGTAAAGAAAGGTTGTTGAAAACCACAAGAGAAAAACAGGTTTAGTTTTTAGGTCATGATTCCTTTATTTATATTAAGCTTTTTCACGTTCTGGGTTGCTCATGGAGATTCATGTTACTATATTGACGATTCTCACCGCCTGGTATGGAGCGCTGCTCGACAAGAGTGTCACAAAATAGGAGCAGATCTTGCCATAATCACATCAGCCCAGCAACAGAGCTTCATTTTCGACCTGGTAAAAAAGCAGAATAAACTCACAGCGTGGGGTGTGTGGATTGGTCTCCAGCGAAAGGCTGACTCGAAGTTCTACTGGGTTGACGGCACTCCACTAGAAGGGCACTACAAGAACTGGAACGTCGGGGAACCAAACAACTATCGGGGAGCACGCGAGGATTGTGGCCACATGTATGGAAAACAAACAGGAACGGGACAGGCAGGAACGTGGAATGATTTGCCATGCGGAAATAGAGGACCCAGCGGACTTCTTTGCCAGAAGACGATTAAAGGTGGCCAGTTAATTCTTAATCGAAATGTTGTGAACTAAGCTGGCCTGCTTATGTAGGACTATAATAAGTTAAAAGTTAAGTGGCTATATTAAACGATAACTGATTGGTTTACTGGTTAAAATTAATCTAACTAAGATATAATGGTTTGTAAAAGCGCGGCATTTGCTCAGTACGTGATCAAGTTATGTTGTTAGTTGATGTTCGAGTTTTTTCGTTAATAGCGCATGGTGCGGCGTTTTACTCGGTACTGGCAGCGATTCAAACAATGTCTTTGTAATCACACGGTGCTATAAACCTCTTACATAAATAATTTTTTTCTCCTAATGTTCCTAACCAATTTCCTTATTTTATGCCCCATTTGATAGCTAAGAGAGTGTAGATTTCGCTATGCACAATGATTTGGAATTCAAGGGGTGTTAAATGACCCAAAATTTTATGGCGTGTACGACTAAGTTAGCGTCGATTTGTAACGCGATTCAAACAATGCCTGTGTAATTACACAGTGGTATAAACCTCTCACATAAATAATTTTTTCTTTCTCTTTCTATTCTCAACTGATTTCTAAAGTGAATACACCATTTAAAAGCTAAGAAAACGTAGATTCCACTGTTGGCAATGATTTGGAGTTAACGGCGGGATGTTAAACAACTCAAATTTTACGGCGTGTTAGTGTCGGTTGTTAACGCGATTCAAATGATGTCTTTGTAACGTTTAAGACACCGTAGATTCCTAAGTTTAATATGCCATTCAAAAGCTAAGAGAACGTAGCTTCCAATGCGCACAACGTAATGTTATATTATGATCAAGCGGCAGAACGTTTTCAATCGATCGCCCGAAAGAATTAAGTTTGAGAGCGTTTCCCCTCACCAGAGAGAACACATTCAGTCGGAAACGGCCAATTCGCTGGGAAAGCTGAGATTTCCAAGCACAAGACCTATTACAAGGCGTGGAAGACTGAAACATAGTATTTTCTTGTTCTAAAATTGGCACAGTGCTGCTTCACAAGCTTGGGATTTGACATGATATTCATCGCGTTCAGGTCCAAAGTGACATCACGTGAGCAACGACCAGTGATAATTTAACTGGTCGCAAAACATTATGGGCGGACCTTTCTTTTCACCTTGCCCTCGGCGGCAGCTCAGGCAGAGTTTATCCCTGTACAGACCTCCCGAACGGTGAATAACATATATTTATAACATGAAAACTGTTCAATTTCCGCAGTTCTTTAAAGTTTTTAATTTCGAGTAAAATCGAAATTTCGAAACCTCGTTCTCAGAGCCCCCTCTCTTGAGGGCCCTGGGAACGAGGTTGGCATCTTGGTCGCCATTTTGGATGACGTCGCAAGCACCCAGCCGTTTCAGAGCGGAAAAACGCAATAAGCAAAAGCAAACTTTCAGCGGACGCCAGCCGCAAAGTTTGAAGAAATGGCGGGAATTTGATTTTTTTTCAAAACGTTGATATGCTACCGTGGTTCCCCCGGCAAGTGGTGATAATTTATCCATAGAGAAGGCAGGCGGTAGTTCTATGCTCCTTGCAGTCCGATTTTTTTTTGCATATCCTAAAAGAAAAATACTATTTTAAATCACTTAATTTCCCCGCGGCAAGCAACAAATTTGCGAGCATGTTAGTGCGTTTTTGTCACGGACGTGTTTACAAAAGTTGTGTGTATAAGAAAGCCCCTGAATGTATAAGGTCCAGAGCTCACCTGTGGACAGGAAAAGAGTTTCTCTTTACAAAACTAAAATGCCACAAAGGATTAATTTTTTACCACTGCGTGATTTTTCTCACTTATTTCACTAACATTGATTATCGCGCTCGAAGACGCTCGCTTTAAATCCCGCTCCGCTACTTGCAACTTTCGCATCGCGCAGTATTTTCGGCAATAATTTCTTTTCCCTTAGAGCCGATTTTTATCTAAGCATGTCATTTTGGGTCTTGAACAAAAACCACTATTGAATCAATTGATTAAGGCTTTTAACAATCTCGCCAATCTCTTCTCGGAATGGTCAGGTTTGGTTTGTTTTGGTCACGAAATACATTTGTATGCCACACCCCTTTACTTAAGAAGACCCTGGATATTGAGGGCCCAGAGCCCACCTGTTGACAGGAAAAGAGATAGTCCTTAAACACTAAAGCTCCCGAAACGTTTGTTCTATTCCCTGGAAAGTTATGATACTAAAACGGCGTCCCGTGTGGGTCAGTTTAAAACCCATGCAAGATCTAGACTGTTGGAACTCTCGCATCGCACAATAGACTTGCCTTTCTACGGACATACTTGTAAGAAAAGTTTTCGCCAGGGTCAATTTGTTTGATAGTAAAGATTATTTACGCTATACTCTTTACGCTTTACGCTTTTTTGCACCTGTGTCGGGCAAAAGATATCAAGTTACCCTGCCACGGAGAATACAGGACTCTTAGGAAAGAGGAATTGCGCGTCAGGCAAGCTTATGCTGCAGAGAACACAAGAATCGATTCCAGCAAGCATTAACAACTGTTCGTGTCCTTTGACTTTCTATAGTTTGTTATTATTCAGCTTAGCATTCGAGCTATATATCGTATGTTAGCCCTTTACTAGTAAATAAACTTAACTGTTCAGTCCAAGGATTGTAAAACTGTCGACCAAAGTAAATCATAATTTTCCAGTTGACACTAATGATAAAAACCGTTAAAACGGTACATGGTTTTTCGTATCGTGCAAATCTATCGAGCATGGTAATCGAAACTGAAAGAAAAAGCCTTATTTTGTTTTCATCAGCAAGAGTGACATAAAAATTTTAGCTATCTAGGTGGATAAAAACTTTATTGACCCTGCTGTCGGAAATCGTTTTGCACTTTCAGGAAAAAGAGAATTGTCATCTTCTTTGGAAAATAATTCTGATCAAATCATTCCTAAAAAATTAGTTTGATTAGGAATTAGTAAGATTGCGTGAACTGTTTAAGACTTAAAGTGAGGTACCCACAAGCGGCTGTTTGAGCTCGAAGAAAAATAATATATAATCACAAACACGACTCAGTAGCCTGCAGTTAACCTGACAAATCAAATAAATACTCGCCTTTGAAGGAGGCAAAGTTTATTTCCTCATTGGTTTCCTAGCAACAGCTGTCACCATAGCAACGGTAATGGACAACCCCTCATTTTAAATAATGTCGAAAATGTAGCAAATGTAGCACAAATCAGTCAAAAAGTTCGTAATTTGCAAAAATATAAATATTTCTAAGCTGCCCTTACAAATTTTTCTCTTAAATTGTAACCACCTAGGAAGCTCAATGTACATTAAGAATATTTTGCTATCATAAAACATCTTTCAAAAAGAGAAAGTGTTAAGTTTTATCTTTCTTGAAATGTTGGAGAAAATTGCAGGAATTACCAAAATCGGTCCGTAAAAAATGAATCATGATTTACTTGAAAACGCTCTTACAGATTTTTTCCCTAATTTCGCATACAAGTTGTGTAGGTTGAGTAGTTCAAATAGTTCAAGTTTCGTCATAAAGTGTCTGACAAGTTTTCGAGATATTCGACATTATTTAAAATGAGGTGTTGTCCATTACCGTTGCTATGGTGACAGCTGTTGCTAGGAAACCAATGAAAAAATAAACTTTGGTCATACGTTGAAAAGGTGGTGTAGTATCAAGGAAATCGAAGTTTATCTTCTATGCGAAATTGTGATTTCAAAAGATACACTCCAAGGCCAAAAAAACTGTTGCGAGCCTCCTCAAGGAATTTCAGGAGTTTTTAAATTCCTCTGCATATTTCGTCTTTCATTTGACAGTGGTCGGTAGAATCCCAAGTCCTTTTGTGGTGAAAAAGATAAAGGCACAAATTTTGCTGAGGTCGAAAGCTCACCAAGATTTTCTATCGTTTTCGATTTCATCGATTTCTCTCAGAAGGCTTGACAAGACCCCGCAATAAACCTTTAAAAGGTGATGCAAAGAGAACCGTGCAGAACGTTTTCCCTATAAACCAAGCAGTGCTCAACCCATAATGTTTACCTCATCTTGTAGAGCGCATCACAATCTCGGCTACCAAAGGCATGGTGTTTTCGAAATATTTAAACACAACGAAAACCCAAGAAGGTGTTCCATCACCCCACCTTCCTTGTACCACGGTGTGGGTATGAGTTGGCTTGTACGTCCCAAGTTTAAAATCATATTTTCCTTTATTTCAGCTTTGGGCGTCCCGTGCAACTCCACCTGTCTGTTGATGTCAGCAACAAAACAAATCTTAGCTTTCGACTTTGACTCTGACGCTGATGCGTACTCGCTTATTTCGAATTTGACAGAAACTTCGGCCATAGACATCCATTTCAACTTGGGATACATGTTCTGGAGTGACACAACTGAACAAAACATCAAGCGATCTTACGTCAGTGGGACAAATATCAGGATAATCATTAACAACACGGGGACCTGTGACGGACTCGCGGTGGAATGGAACGCATTGCAGTTGTACTGGACTGATGCAGTAAATAATACCATATCGGTATCAGACTTGGAGGGCAATAATCAGCGTATTATAGTTTCTTCAGGGCTTGATCAACCAAGTGGAATTGTTCTCGACCCTAATCTTGAGTAAGCGTTTAAACACGTCTTACTGTTTATTATCGAGCTAAATAATTTCATAATTAAAGACGAATTTCAGGTCTGGTGTTAGATGTACCAGCACACAGAATGCATTTCTCGTCTGATGTGTGGAATCAGCGAAACATGTTCCTGGCAGAAATGCCAAGCAAGACTTTGAAATGATGAATAAGACAAAGGACGAAAATTGTTTCAAAGATAAACTGTGTCACTTAACGAAATCCAGCAGTAAAAAGCTCATCCCCATTACAAATATATCCATTTTTTTTTAGAAAAAGTAACCTATCATTACTTTTTGTATCGACAGCTTTATGTTCTGGACGGATAGGGGACAAACTCCAAAAATTGAGAGATCAACTTTGAATGGCACTCACCGTGTCACCATAGTAACATCAAATCTCCTGCTGCCGATGGGGATTGACCTCGACAGGCAAAACCAAGTGGTATTCTGGGTAGATGCCAGTATGGGCAGGGTGGAATCCATCGATTACCATGGCAACAACAGGAAGTTACTCTATCATGATCAGCAACAGCAGATTTACTTTTATGACGTGACTTTCTTTTCGCCATATTTGTATGTCACGGAATCGTACAATAACGCTATTTTCAGACTCAATACTATCCCTGGAAATATAACAAGAAAAGCATACTTTCTTTACTCTGATCCTCTCAAAAGACTCGTAGCATACAACAGCTCGCAGCAACCACCAGGTTAGTAACAATTACCCATCCTTTGTTCTCCACCTTTTGTAGGGAAGAAAATTTTTGAGTTTTATAAAGTGTGTTTTGTTTAAATAACCCAATTTTATCTGTTCGGATTATTTTAGTAGTTAAGTGGTGGAGGTTGTTATGGAACGGAAATAGACCCTTTGCATAACTGTGTCACGTGACCTTGTCAATCATAAAAAATGGTAACAGTACGAAATAGATATCAGAAATGGAAAGAGCATGATGAAATTAGTAAGATTATCAATTTTGGGGTTTCTGACGTTAAAGTGCGACATTTTACGGTTATTTTAATGTTCAAAAAATAACCAAGACTTATAGGGAAAAAAGCTGATGGATAGCAAGCTTTGCCATCCAGCATAAGACAAATCTTTTATAATTTTCAAACTTTGAAATTGTCCTAAAATCTTGCACTTAAACGTTAGTGGCCTCGAAATTGGAAATCCTACTTATTTCATGACGCCCTTTCCATTTCAGCCATCTGTTTCGAGCCACGAGCATTTATTATGATTGACAAAGTCACGTGACACGGTTATGCAAAGAGCCTACTCATGCTCACAATTTACCTGCTGATTCTTGCCCTCTGAACCTGCCTCGTACCCAGAAGCGCTCTGAAAGTTATCCCGAGGGAACACTTGGGAACGAGTAATTTAGGAGGAGCGCAAAGCACCCTTTGCGTTAACCTGAAAATTTTCTATGTTTCCTTGCACGTGCAACTTATGTTTCTTTTCTCTTTTTCTTCTGCGATTTTTTGAAGCGCATGGGTAAGAGGCAGTTTCTGTTACAAACTAAATTCGATTTTGAGACGACATTAGGGTTTATAATGACGGCTAGTTAGGAGAAAATATCACGACTCCGCCCAATACGAAATGTATTTTTTCCCAACGCCGTCATTATAAGGCCGTAATGTCGTTTCAAAATCGAATTATTTTTTATCGCGATACATGTCTCTTTTTTTGTGAAAAAACTAAAAGCCAGAGTAATAATTTCTGTTGATATAAATAGAAATTCTTACTCATCGTGAAGATTTGCACGCGTGATACTTGCATACGAAAACAGTTTGGTTTTGCAGCAAAATGTTTGAATTCGCCGCTTTTTCAACCCCAAATTGCCTAATGAAACAAAATAAACTCTTTCAATGCAACAACATAATTTTTTTTAAACGAAGGGGATTGACAAAATAATAGAATAACGTGACAATGGACTTCTTTTCCAGGTTAAAACTGGAGCACAAATGATAACGCAATACGGCTCGTGCATCGCGAAATAAAAACTGAAAAACAAACTGTTTTAAAGAAACAAACACAGTTTCAAACCTTTAGCACTCACATTTCGGCAATCTGTCAAGGCAAGTTGCTTGTAGAAATGAATCACATTGTAATAAAGGTTTTTCCAACTATATTACTGAGCAAAAACTAAACTTTTGTCTGTGGTCTTGTGAAGAAAAGTTTTGAAGTTTGACCTTGGCGGCGTTGTCATGACAGTTTTTGAACCAATCACAAGCCAGCATTTTGAGACGACATTATCGCAAAATAACGCCGTTTCAAACGCAATCAATAGAAACCATTGGGTCGCGATAAACTGATCTTAGCTGGCTTTCTTCCGTCCTCAAAATGACGTCATTGTAGGTTTATTATGTTACATTAAGCGCTTAATGACTGTCCCTTTTGTTCGCCGAGGAGAACAACGAGGGTCTCGGGGAAACAAAACTTACTGTTTCCCTTGGACCAGTCATTAAGTGTTTTGTTATACCTGACAACTCAACAATGGAACTAATTATAAACTTTGCGGCCATTACTGCAAGAAAAAAAAATATTTGCTTGCCACAACAGCTTCAACGGCGTTGTCAGAAAACAATTTATCTACACTCATTATTTTATTTTTACAAAAAATTGCAATCCTACGGTGTAATAGCATAGCAAAGAACAAATCGAAAAAAATCCATTGATTTACATGAAATGAGAAATGTTCAGACCTTAATTGACATAGAAGGACAGACTTGTTTCGCCATGTTTGCCGGACTAGTTAAAATAAATTATCGAGAGAGTTGATCATACTAAATCTTTGGGTCTTATCATTGATGCTCATCTCTCTTGGTGCAAACACGTTGAAGAGATTTGCAAGAAAGTCTCTTCGGCTATAGGCGCCCTTAAACGAGTGCGGCCCTTTATATCGAAAGGAACTGCAATTCAAATTTATAACGCTTTAATTATACCACATGTTGACTACTACAGCCCTGTCTGGGACTGTTTGAGTGGTTACTTGAGTGATAAGCTCCAAAAATTACAAAAGCGTGCAGCCAGAGTTATTACTAAATCACCCTTTGATACAAGCTCAAACCACCTTCTGTCCACCCTCGACTGGGAGAGGCTATTTCTTCGACGAAAGAAACAGAAAGACTTGATGATGTTTAAAACTATGAATGGACTTGCCCCAGATTATCTTCAAAGTCTTTTCTCTCAGCATCACTCTGTTTATAACTTGAGAGACTCTGAGGGAAAGTTGACGCCACCCAAACCAAACACCAATTATCTGAAACGAAGCTTCTCTTACAGCGGGGCTATGTTATGGAATGACTTGCCCAAATGTCTAAAAAATGCTGTATCTGTTAATAATTTTAAGCAAATTATTAAGAAGATAGCTGTTATATCGGATTCCCACACGGCAATCATGTGAAGCAGTTGTAATTAGTTTTAGTTATTTACTAATTAAGCGTAGTTAACTGATGATTTTCCGTGTTTAAATAAAGTTTTACTTACTTACTTACTTACTTACGATTGGTGTACCTGAATTTAACTTTGGCCTCTTGGCTTTTCCTGCGGGTTCCCCACTTGCTGGTGCTGGTGGTTGTAGCGCATCGGAAGCTGCTTTCACCAGTGTAAATCTAGTAAATCTTGAGTGACAATCACTACCTTGAGTTCTTCAATCTCCGTGTATTGGCTCATGGCCTGTTTACGCACCAACTGCGATAAACCGCGAAGTGAAGCACTAAAAAACATTGCTACTCAAAGGCGCGTGTACAGTAGCGATAACATCGTAAAGAAAATAGCAACGTGATTTCAATGTCCGACCAAAAAAATTAAGAGCAAAACACAATCTGCACGCAAAAACGAAATTCTTCGTGGGTGTCACCATGTTCTAAGACGGTTAGACAATGAGCGCTCGTGTCCTATGGGATAGAGCGTCCCTCGCAAGATAGAATGCCACTCGGCCTGCGGCCTCGTGCCATTCCATCTTTGCTCGGGACACCATATCCCATAGAACACTGGCGTTCATTGCCTAACCCTTACTTAAATCATCTTTTGTCGTTTGCCGATCTTTGGTTATCGATACCAGATCGTCAGGTTTCTTGTTAGCCTCATTTGCATGCAGATTGTAAGTCGATTTAACGTCGTCACTTTATTCACTATGCATCCTTCACAGTCAATAAAATGTATAAACCTAAAATATTTTTACCGTATGAATACTATTTTATTACTGTGTTCTCTATAATCGTTTATGTCTTTTTTAGCCAGTAAATCAATCATTACTTTATCCGTAACAGTCGTTTCTTGAAAGGTCTGACATCCCATAAGTCAACCAGATCTATCCAGATCTATCCAAATCCTTCCCATAATGTAACTGTTTGTTTTTTATTTGTTTTGTTTTCTTTCCATTGCAGTTATCAAGTGTCCTGCGTTACCTTCGCCGTCCAATGGAAAAAGACTTGAATGCACAGGAAGCACAATGGAGCGAAAGAACACAGTTTGTCGATTTTCATGTAATGATGGCTTTACAGGCTCTGGATCAGAAGTAAGGAAATGTCAGCAAAGTGGAACTTGGAGTGGACAAGAGTTTGTCAAAGTACGTGAAAACGTCTTGTAAAACTGATAAAACTTGAACACCGACGCTAATTAGAGACCAGTTAAGAACGTCAGTTAAAACACTTAAAACACAAAGTGTTTTATTTGTGTCTGTGAGATTTTATAAGCTTATATCTTTATAAAACAAGAGTGTTTTAAGAATATTGAAGATTTAATGAAGTTTTAAGTTAAATAACTATTAAACAGATGGACACCAAAACAGTCCACTGACAGCCGAAAGTTCTCTCGCATGGGACTAACTGCTGGTTTGTAAAGATTTTTAGCCCTCTTTTATTTCTTTTTTAACTTGCAACGCATTTCATAAAAATTCAGCCAGAATGGCTCCCTAAATATTGGTTTGCGACGCGTTTTTGAACGTTTTACTATCAAGAGACTGAATTTACGTGCGGACAGTACGCCTAAAAGACTTCATGCTGGAATTTGTTTGCCTTTCTTTTGGTAGCTATCACCTGTCTAACGTTACCTTCGCCGTCCAATGGCGTGAAACAAGGATGCACCGGAAGGACAACAGAGGATTATGGCACGGTCTGTCGGTTCTCGTGTAAAGAGGGTTATATAGCAAGTGGTTCGAACGAGAGGAGATGTCAGGAAAATGGAGCTTGGAGTGGAGAGCAGTTCTCTTGCCAAAAACGTACGTACATAGTTACACATGTCCAGTTGCCATGGTATCGGACGTGAGATCTGGGGATTAATGGTTTGATCTCTGGTCTCTGGTCTCTAATCCCTAATCTCTAATTTTTTTGGGGGGGTGGGGTGGGGTTTCGGATCAGGGCTACTTGTGGCCGATTTTTGTTAGGGGCACCGGAGCCTGTAAACAGCAAACTAGTTCTCCTTAAAAGTGGATGGGTACTTCCTTACTGTCTCACATAGACTGTACGCCTAGTGGAGTTTTGCTAGGGTCACCAGGGATGAAAGTCGGACTGACGCCCTTTCCTTGGAAGGTGTGTGCGGCCCCACAAGCATCACCTACAAACTTCACCTCATCGTTAAATCGCGACTGGTCAGTTACTTCAGTCACCGTTTTATGGATGACACATTAAAGGCTAATGTGACAATACATACTCAATTGCTTGAGTTGTTTGATCACAGTAAATGTCACATCGTTTGAGGATCTTGAGTGGTTACTATAACTGCACACAAGGTTGTCAGTCGACGGCTCTTTGTTCGCCTTGATTGCGATCGTCAATAGATCTAACATCAATGCGTTAGTGGAAGATTATAGTTCGAATGGTAATCGATCTTTGGTCTTCATTTCGCGGACGATTTCATGCATTCCAGGGAAAGATGTATGGAAAATCGTGTTGCGATCGTGCGAAAGGTAATCAATACATGATCGTCATTCACCAATTGTGCCTATGCATCTTGCATAGCTCAATTCGGCGTTTAACGGTTGATGAAAGGTAGCCGATCTATGATCATTATTCCGTAGTCGTATGATCTCCATGTATCTCATGACCCATGGGTCAATAATTTTACGATGGTACTGACAAAGATAATCGATCTAGGATCGTCTCCTTTATTTGTACTGAGACTGGGTCCCTTGGTGAGACGCAGTCACAGTATATTTACAGCCGCGGCTACACGAGCGATTTTTTGCTTCCGATGGTGATGCGATTTTTTTGAAATTGTCGCGTCGCCAGCGCACGGCGAAAGTCACATGTGTAGCCATCCTCTGACGAAGTCCGTGATTTTGTCGCAAAAAATTCAACTCATGGAATTTCTCGCGATTTTTCTTCTGCGATTTTTTCATCTGTCGCATCACCTGTACGAGGGTGGCTACACTTGCGACAATTAAAAAAAAAATGGCATCACCATCACAAGCAAAAAATCGCTCGGTAGCCGCGGCTTATTGATGCTGCTTTGTTATTATCAATAATTTGATAAAAACAAAGTAACAACAAGCTTATTCTCGATGTATTGCATTGATTCTTTTGCTTGAAATGTATATTTTTTATCAACATAAACCTGTTATATCAAGTTTCTAAATGTTTTCTTAACTTTTCATGGGGGTGGGGGGGGGGGGGAGGAGGGATTATTTCAAGCCCTTCACCGGTAGCCTAGTTTGAATGCGTTTTATATAACAATAGTCCTTCATTATAACTGGGGTGGGGTAAATGAGTGTCATTGAACCGTTGAGGGACGACAGCGCAATGCAGCGCCGACAGATCATTAATACTGGTGTGAATTTTACATATAGTAGCAACTGAGTTAAACTGATTTTTTTTGCTTTTTTTTCTGCAGGTGTACAATGAAGAAGAAACATTAAATCTGAGTCGGCCAGGGAGGGTGTTGGAGGGAGAGTAGCTTACGAAAAATACCTTCTGAAAATTCCCTCCAACTGACCCTATCAGAAGTGCTTCTGGCCCTATTAAATGCACTAAATTGATGTGATCACAGTGTGGGGCCATGGACCGGAGAAATTCTTATCACCTTTTCCTTCTTTGCAACTATCCATTTTACGAATTATCTTTTTTTAAAAAAAAAAACGTTATGGCACTCAACGCTAAAAAGTAAAAAAATATATTGGTTACTCGGATACTAATTGGTATAGAATAAAACCTTCTGGGTGATCCTGACTGATACAACTTCAATATGACAACGAGATCGTCCGGGTTGATTGCATATGATCTGTATTTCAAACTAATCTTGCTATCCATACTGAAGAAATTGTGCACAGAAAATCATCTTCCCGCCTATTTATTTATTTATATATTATTAATTATTATTTTTATTTATATATTGTTTATTATTTATTTATTTATTTATTTATTTATTTATATCACGTGGTTATCCTGTGTTCACGGCCATTTTTTTGCATGATTCTCCTCAGGTTCTTATTTAGGTCTTTTAGCAGGAACTGTTAATGAAGCTGCTAAAACCATGGTAACCTAGCGGCTCTTCAACACTACCTTATCCGAGATGCACCGGACTTCGCCATCTTTGTACGTGTGCTTCAGATATTGCCTTGTGTGCTTTGATAGATCACGTGACCTAGCCGAATGTTTATGGCCTAGAAGCAGACTGGGGGGGGGGGGCGGGGGACCAAAGTTGGTGTCATAACAGACCTGTTCACCTTAGGACAATTGAAAGAACAAGGTGAAAACTTAATGCTCTTTGGTTTCTCCTTTGATCCAACTGAGAACTAAACTGGGGTGGGGTTGGGGGGGGGGGGGAGCAGCGGATGGAGTAATGAGAGGGGACGTTTAACATACTGGACTATCCAAGCCGTAAAAGGATCTGCTATCCTCAGCGTTGAATTCGTAGGCGAGTTTTGACCAAGTTTTGCACTGTTTCTATCGATTAGGAAAATACTGGGGATTTTGAGCTGCAAAGACCGAGCAAGGCAAGAATCTGAGGGAAAAGTTCGCTAAGGTGCGAGTTAAGATTTTTTTTTGTAATTTAGTGATTTTATTATTTTTCCACACCTAAATACTAAACACAGCAATTACAAGTTACTTAACCCTACTACAGAGCTGCAATATTACAACGACTACAGTAGTCAGTACATAATTACAACTCAGTAATAACAACTACTAGATGACAGTACTACATTATCACTACAGTACATACCAACTCAAAATTACACTCGTCCACGAAAGGCAAAGGGAAGAAATAACTTATACGAGACAGAGCGGGTACTATAAGTTAGCATAGGGCAAAAGCTTCTCGTATTTCTGGAAATGTTTTGTTAGTTTGTTCTGCCTAGCTGCTATCTTTTTTTTCCCACTAGATATACAGCCCTGATCTTGGCCTTATAAACTCGTAAGAAAGGATTCACAATATTCAATTTACACTAATTGATTAAAATTTAGCTGTCAGTAGCAGACGGTTTAAAATAATAAAATCATCTTCCGTATTGAAAACTCCAAAGAAAATGTACATTACTGTAAAGTGTTGAAACTTAACCTTACATTCAACAACCAAGAGCAGAAAGCTTCCCTGAAAGTTTTCGTCACATCGCAGTAGAAAAATAAATGTTCGAAGGATTCAACCTCTCGTTTTCAAAAAGCACAGAAAGGCGAGTCCGTCATTTTTAACCTAAATATATTTTCATTTATAAATACTAAATTATTTAATGCTTTATATTGGAATTCTCTAATTTCAGTTTCAATCGGGACTGTAAAAGGCAAGGAGTATATTTTCTTCCAGTCAAACGGAAACTGTGGAGATTTCTCCTTAAACCTTTTTTTTTGAGCAGTTGGAGGAATTAGCTTTTGATTTTTAAAAGCACTGTAAAGCAATTTGGACGAGACCTTTGACAATTAAGCCACGTCAGAAATTTCTATCTTTAAATAAATTGTACAACTAGCATGTAAAAGAAGCTGCTGTGTGCTTTGACTAATGATCATTCACGAGGGATTGTGTCAGAGATGCTCCTTAAATTTATATTTAAAATGCTCTACTGGTGATAGATTTGCATTCAATTAACACCTTAACAACCTTTAGGTAGATTCCAGTTTCAGAAAGAAGGTCACCGATCGTAACAATTCCTTTAGAAAACAAATGTTTCTCCAAAAGCTAGAGCTTAAATTGAGCAGTAATATTTTTATTGTTCCACATAATCTGATGAACAACGTCTTACGTGTAAAGAGTTGCTGGTTCTGCAATTTATAATAAGCCTGGACGTTCACACGACACACTGACACACGAAGTTTGACATACACTTGGTAATCTAAAAGCAGCTAAGTTTGAACTTATGGGGTCCTTGAGATCGTTCTGGGTATTCCTGTTCTGGAATAACACCAGTTAGTTCATACCACACTGGAGAATAATGCTTTGGGCCTGCGGTCTGAATGACTACTTAAACTCCGATATCCTTTGCCACCCAAATCCGATCCTTGCGCCCGAGTTTTTTACTCATGTGGATTGAAAGTAATTTCGGGTTTGTTATTCACCTGTGTGTTGTGTACTAAAACAATCATTCTCTTAAGTTTCGTTGAACAGTGGTGGGTATTTACATCGGCGCTTTGTTCCTTGGTGAACATCCATCACAATTTTCTTGAATAAAGGACAGGGTTAATCCAGTGCACTATTATTTTTCAAGCGGGAGGTGAGAACTCGTCAAGTAGGGTGTTGATGCACCTCCAAAATCTCATAACCGGAATAAAAAGAAAGTTACCGTAAGCGATAGGGAGAGTTGGTATTCGTACGTAATCTGAAAGAGATTCCGTTATAGCGAGAGGTGTTTTCGGTGTTTCTTCTTTTCCGGGATTTCATCTCCTGACCCCTCTAACACAGAATGGATAATAATTGCTAAAACGTTTCCGTGAATTTGGCCTGTTTCAGAAGTGGCCTTCATTTGACTAAAAATGGACGGATTATAAATGGTTTATGGCTGAACAAGCTTCAACTGACACATTAAGTTTTAAATGATAAATGATTTTTTAATGATAAATGATAATGATTTTTTCAATGACAATGAGGTTTTATTTGCATTGCATTGTAATAAAGCCGCTGGACGATTTATCAACACAAACACTTCGACCGTTTAAACACTTTTTAGGGAATTTTTCCATTCGCCGTTTCATATTTCAGACCACACCATTTTATCAGACCACACCTTCAAGCTTAAGTATTTAGTCAAATCGTATCCTTTTAATCGTTTCTTTTTCACCGAAGTGTGTAAGAATCATACAAACACATTGAAACGACAGGAAGTGAATGAAATATTTTCAAGAATCGCATTAAATGAAGTCAAGCATCGTAAGCTAGCACCACGCGCAACTCGAGCTTGTATTTCAAAGACAAGGGTTTCCTCTCCAGTCAAATACAGTATAACTCAATACTACAAGTTTACAATTCATATCAGCACAACAAACAACTTGTTAAACCTTTATTTACCCGCGGTCCAACATTACAATTAAGTGCTCTCCGTAGGTTCCGTGCTAAAAGCAGCTTGCGGTTTAATTCATTAGAAGCTTGATCTTTATCAAGCAGGCCAAGCAGTGTGTTAATTTGTAAAACTTTAAAAATGAGACCTAATTTACTTCACAGAATTATCAAGTAGTAATGTAACAGTGATCAAATCACCGTAATCAGTGCCTTGCTCAGACTTATTCCACCCAGTAGTCTTTTCTGGTGTCCCTGCAACGGTTCCTTGACCGGCAAATAACAAGTCATTATTTTTTTGTCAGTGCGTGAGCGGGCAAGATGAACCAAATCCTGCAATCTGATTGGTTCCGGGAGCGGGCGGAATTTTCCGATCTTGACCGCGGTCAACGGAACGTCAATAACAAAAAATTTGTAATGGGTTTTTAAAACCTTTAAAATCTTTAAAACGTTCTCCGAAACTTAGAATTCTGAAATTTTTTGTACATTGTCGTTAAAAACTTTCTTTCCAAAATTTCTTGTTAAAATACCGAAGGTTGTACAATGTAAATCGCCTCTTCCCTTTCGACAAACATTTGAGTAAATCGAGCAGGAGTTAGCTACATGTATCGAAATTTGGGAAAATAAAGGGGCTTCTTTTAGTTATATTGCTTCCTGTGATTTCTGAGTTTTAACAGAGTAAAAAAGCGTATTTTGCTGCTCTGGTGTCACAAACGGCTTCGTTTCATGGTTCATTTTACGCGCGCTTGCAAAACGTTGCTTTCCGAAAACAACAAGACACGTTTAACTTTTGAAAAACAACAAGAAAAAAATAAAAATATCATTTGCCGGCCTTGGTCGGTCCGTATTGAGAAAAACTGTGCCCTCGGTCTTGAGCACGGCCCTCGGCCTGCGGCCTCGGGCCGTACTCAAGACCTCTGGCACAGTTTTTCTCAATACGGACCGACCAAGGCCGGCAAATAATATATATATAATTTATTATCTATTGATTTATTATTTGGTGACAGGCTCAAGTATCGGTAAGGCCTAGCATTACAGAGAAGAAAACATTTTGCAGACAATGGCGTTGTTTAAGAGTAATTCGGTTGTTATCTTCCTTGGTAAGTTTTTGACTAAAATTTTTGTTATATTACCAATGTCATTTCCTTCCAGAACAAAAAAAGAGATCTGTATGAATCAAGTGTATTTACAGCATCATGGCTTTCGTTCAAGCACGCAGCTCGATCTTTTCCGAATTAACTTTTCAGTCCGCCGTTTCAAACAATAATCTTTTATGGTCGTATCTCTTGTGACTGACTGAAATTACACAAAATACAAAACTAACTTGGCAAATTTAATTCTTTTCAATCTAAGTAATTGAATCAGTTGAATTATGCTTTACCATGGCCCTAGTAAGGCCTGCCTGCTATGTATAACGTATCAGAGTTTCTCATGAGCACTTGCCCAGACGCATCTAACATAATTACGTAATTGTGAGTTTGTCCTTTCTGTGGGTGGGTAACTGTATCGAACCTAAAATATAGTAAAATATTTTCCTTGCTACAGATGTCCCTCGCTCTTGGCCATCAACGATTTGAAACCATAAGGCTCAAACAAATCCCTACATCAACTTCTTGAACAAATCGTACTTAGCTGAATTTGTGTCAATGATCGAGCTGAAGTTTCATAAACAATGAATTTAAATACCACTATCATCTATTTTTATTACCACTTTGAAAAGCTAAACAACACATTTGCATCGATGGAAACCAAACAATAATTGTCCAGTCCTGTTAAAAATGGTTAATCTTTTGCACAGAATCGAAATCATTAACCCTTTCCGTCTCAGCATCACAATACAGATTCTTGTTACTGGTCTCCACACATTTTGTTGAGTACCAGTTGGGAGAACTTGTTTATACATCATGACAGTTCATCTCATTTTGGCGATCATTTCCTTGATTCTCATGTCCTGTATGCCTTATAATGCACTGATATGATAAGGAGAAATTTGATGCTGATCACTATTGGCCGTAAAAGGGTTAAATCGATGTCTTTGGCTTTGGATAGGCAGTATGGAAATTGGTTCCAACTTGAAAACGTCAGGCCAACGTTTTGAAGTTCTTCCGGTCTTTTGTCTTCGATAGAATCAGTAAAGGCTGGTTGTGGCTCATTCTTTCCGCTTGATATTATCCATTTGGTGGTCAAAAAGCAATTCATGTATGATTAAGGTACCTACAGATGAATTCATACACATTTGTGACCGAAAAATCAACATATTAAACTCTACAAGATGACATTGCCCTTCTAAAATAGAGTCGTTCGTTTAACATGTTTACGTAAATAATGTAAATAATATATTTGTGAATACCGTTAACTAACGTCTCAGTATTAATAAGGAGTTTTGCGCTTTTGTTTGGTATATGATCGAACTTAATTTGCCGATGTGCGTGTGTTTTTTTTCTTTTTACCCTAACTATATATCTCTGTAAGGACTCAACTATTCCACTGGTTAATCTGACGTCCTTTTGATGTTGCAGTTTTGACGTTTTTCCTCGAAAGAGGAACTTGTGACTCACGTAAGTTTAGCCGGCACTTGTAACTGTAACTTATTCAACACTGCACATAGTTCTAGCTCTCCAAGTGCCATTTTGATTCAGGATGGTTCTGTGGAACAAGTGTCACCAGTTTTTGCGCAATGCACGCAGATAAACTGCGCGCAGGTTGTACGCACATACTCAGCGTGCATTTTGCAGTCATCAAAAAATCTCTTTTGTCCCAAAGAAAAATTAAAAACGAAAGGACCGGCTTGGGGTAGGTCTGGCGGTTTCCTCTTAAATCACGCGAGCCTTCCGCCTCTTGGCCCGTTCGCCTGCTCCAGTTTTCTTCCGTGATTAGGTTTTCCGCTCGTCTATCAAGTGAAGGACCTGTTACCAGTCTGGTGCACTGCGTGAGAACTCGTTCTGCAGATTTGCCAAATTTAGAAGTTGATTCGCTTTTCGTAAAAATGAAATACGAGTATGATTTTTTCCCGTCTTTATTTAGCCTGTGAAGAGAGCGGGCGGCTGTACACAGGCTAGTCTTTAGTCTTCCCTCTCTCTTCACCGTTCCACATTTTCTTTGAAACCCAGTTCTAAGTTAACGAGAGAGTTCAAAATTATCTTCCATCGGAAGAGGGTTTGGGATAATCGCAGTTTGTAAGAGCCGTTAGTGTTCAGGGACCCTATAACGTTCACTCATTTTAAATTAAAGAACGTTTTAGAGTCACAAATTTGATAAATCATCCATGGCTTTATGGATTCCACTAAGAACAAAAATAATCAGCACACCACATGAAAGTACCATTCCATGTAGCCTTTATTTGCATAATTACGCTTTATGATTCCGCCTTTGAACAGACTGGCAAGTTAGAAGCATCTTGTATAGCATAATCAACAGTACCGCGTTTAGTTGACACTGTGGGATTTAAGCCATAGACTCAAGAAATAGAACCATCTTGTGCAGTAAAATGAACAACACCACAGGAAAGTACCGCTCGGGAGCTTTCATTTGAGTGATCACTCTAGAGGGTTTCATCCACAACTTAATAAACGTTAGGGCTACTTTGCACAATTAATATTATAACACCTGCAGCAGAAAAGAACTGGATAACCGTTTCGTTTGAATGGTCACACTAAAGAATTTTCAGGGGCACCCAAAGGTTCGTTTCGGGGAACATCTGTTTGGAAGGCCTATTATCGCCTGAAATTGTCGGATTCAACTGCAGTGAAAGCTAGAGATTTCTTTGGCGAAACATACGTTTTCGGACGGATAAATATGTTTAGAGTGCAAAATAAGGTCAGCTAGCATTTTCGGGGAGCCACCAGCAGCCCGGAAATTCGGCAGATAGGATTCTGTCTCCTAAAATTTTCTGCGGCCTAAAGTTTCAGCTAAATACGACGAACAGATCAATCTATATTAGCTTACACAAATATGCCTTTAATAATAATAATAATAATAATAAAAACAATCTTTAAAGAGGAAGCGCCCGTCACGTAAATACGTGGTTTTCAGGGAGGTCCTCCATAAAATAAAAAGTATAAAAATCTAAAAGCTAAAAATCTAAATCTAAAACCTTTAAAAAGCTCTGAAACAATCTAAGAAAGCAGAAAATGATATTTCAAGTATTTTGCTAAAACTTTCTCTTTCGGTGCCCCTGAATTTTACCCGCGCACTTATAAGTTAAGGCCACATTGTTGAATCAGCCAGTCGCACGAATGATTTGGTTCATCAACATACTAAAATGTTCGTTACAAAAGTACGTGCCTTCAATATATCTGCATGGGGGTTTCAGTAGCATTTGGAGGGAAATAGTATCGGTAAAAGACACTTACCGACGAAGCTGAATTGGAATTACAGTAAAGGTATCATATTAAATGAAGAAAGACGGAAAGTTACTGACGAACAAAGTACGTCAATACACTTACAATTATTACTTTTTTATGGTTTCTCTGCAGCTTGCCCAAATGGAATTGTAAACATAACAGGCCAAACGAGTGGTGATGTGTTTCCAAGCTCCGGAAATTATGGCGCAAACGAGACAAAATGTTGGAGGATTGAAGTTCTTGAACCTTACGAAGGCATTGGGATATATTTTCACTAGTAAGACTGACAAATGTTTTTAATGTCACACTCTATGATTTCATAGATTTAATAAGTACTTGGTTAAACTTGCAACACACAAATACAGTTGGACGCTTTCCTTTCCACCAAAAGTTAGTTTGAAACTCTGCAAAAATATCGGGCGGCAAATGGAACAGCATTTGGGTTTACCGTAACCGACATTGCAGGAAAACAAGCCCATTAAGGTCCCAGACAAACGGATGTAACATTCCCACCCAAAAACGTCCAACATTGTTGAATTCAACAAGTTGCACGTGTTCGGTTACACTGCTGAATTATGTTGGGTGATGTTGAACGACTTTGAAAGGTGTTAAACGAAATTTGATTGCCAGCAAACTTTCGATCCAACACCATCTAACATTTCTTTTGTTCTCAGTATGAAAAACAATATTGAATTCAACTGCAAAAGTCGCGTCTATAACTGCGATAGTCTTCTTTACATTTCATTCTTCACCCGGCAGTTCAAATATATGATATTCATATATTCATCATTTTAATATTGAATTCGCTTGGTTGGCACGTGCCACAATGTTTAAAACGTGCACATAGGGGAAACACCAGTTTATACTGATGTTTGGGATTTGAGCGACTTTTTCGCAGCGAACACAAAATTTCGCATTATCATGCAATAACTGTTTTGTTTGTCCTTTTTGGCTCCTAGCTTCGAAATGGAAGAATGCCTTTACTGTGAATGTGACTATCTCACTATCACCCGCGACAGTGAATTCTCCATTTTTGAAAGTGTTCTTGATGATGACTGTGGCAGAAAAAGTACCAATTATCAAAAATACTTACTGAAGCACGCAAGGCAAAATGCCCAGTGTACAACCAAACGGAAGAAACATCTACATACGTTTCGTTTCTGATGACTCTGTTCATTATAGAGGATTCAACTTCTCTTTCATCGCAGAGTCCGACAGGGGTAAGTGATAGGGGCAGGCTCAAATAATCGATAGTGACAATCAGAAGTAAGTGCAGTGCAATGCAAATCAATGCAAAAATTACAATAAACAACAATAAACTAGTATTCACAACAAACATTAAACAAAAAATTACAACAAACAAAAACAACACAACGAACTAACCACAACAAACAAAAATGACACAATAAACCAATCACAACAAACAAAATTTATACAATATATGAACCGATCACAACAAACAAAATTTATACAATATACGAACCAATCACAACAAACAAAATTTATACAATATATGAACCGATCACAACAAACAAAATTTATACAATATATGAACCAATCACAACAAACAAAATTTATACAATATATGAACCAATCACAACAAACAAAATTTATACAATATATGAACCGATCACAACAAACAAAATTTAGACAATATATGAACCGATCACAACAAAGAAAATTTATACAATATATGAACTGATCACAGAGAGAAAATTTATACAATATATGAACCGATCACAACAAACAAAATTTATACAATATATGAACCGATCACAACAAACGCAGATGACACAATGAGCCAATTGCAATGTACACAAAATTTGTAGAAATTCTCAACCTCGGTTATGAAATTTCTAGCGTGCTGCACACAGCTTATCAGCGAATAACCCTGTATTTTGCTTGAAAGGGATTATTGGATGTCATGTCAAGGCGCCGCAGCGTTCAAAAATTTCGCCAACAGACGAAAGTTTTGTCCAAAAATATGACAAAAAATATATTCAGCAACGATCACCGAAGTTGAGAATTTAACTGAAACAATTATTGTACTCTGTCTTGTTGGGTATGAATTAACCCTCGGACGTACAAGCAAAGTCACACCCTCACCATGGTACAAGGGGTGGTTGATGGTCCCCCCTTGGGTTTTCGTTATGTTACAGTATTTCGAAAAGATTTCAGCTTTAGTAGAAAGCCTGTGGTGTGCTCTACAAGATGAGGTACATATTATGGGTAGCCGCGCTGCTGGGGGCCTGTGACATCATCCAAGATGGCCGCCATTTTGGGTGCCATCTTGGATTTTACCGAAAATTAAAAATTGTCAAAAAACGTTAAAAATTGAAAATTGTTAATGCTGGACATGTAGAATATAACATAATTAGACGTTTTGCTTCTTTTTGTTCACATTTTTTTCATTTTTCGCCTAAAAAGGGTAAAAAACACATTTTCCTTCAAAAATGGTTTGACCACCTGCTACGTATGACGTCATATCTCGTAACCATAGGAACTGATTCTCACCAAACTTGTGTCAATGTGTGTCTAAGGGATATGTACATAGCTACTGAAAACGGCAGGTCTAGATAGTAATTCGTTTTGGAAAAATTCAAGGAAAACCTTACGAGGGGTGGCAATTCCCTCCCCCTTGTACGCCCGAGGGTTAAGTGATTATAACCATCTCTACGGGTAACCATCTCTACGTCATATCAAATGCACGCTCGTGAACAAATGCTAGATAACCCAAATGAACTAATCAGAAGTGAAGTGAGCCAAACAGTTTTCTCGTTTTTTGTTTGTTTGTTTTTTTTTTGGACAAGATTGGTCAACAAAGCATTACCGGTCCTCTCATGTAATTGAAACGTCGATCAATGACAACAACAAACGTCTTTTAGGACAACTCTCTCACTTGACAGACTGAATTATTTACCACAAACGACAACACAAACATTCTGACTATTAAAGCCATCTTTAAAAGGTGCTGTATAAAATATAGCCATCATTTTCAAACTAAATTTGCAAGTAAAATTGATGGCCACACTTGAAGCAGACATTGGGGAATGCAGTTAGCTTCCAGTCCTCACTCGATTGTCATTGGTTATTGTCACTAGTTATTGTATTGTCCAGAGATTAATGGCATATTTAATTTCTTTCGCATTGTAGAAGGCCCTAAGAGCTTCCTGAATGCATCCGAAGATGAGACAATCGAGTTTGGCACCCCAAAAGTTGGCATCAAAAATTATCCTGCAAATTTCGCATGGCAGTGGTTTTTAATTGTTCCCGAAGGACGCCGGATCCAAATCACCTTTGACACATTCGAGCTGGAACAAAGCAAGAACTGCACAAAAGACTACTTGGAGGTCCGAGAAGCCTTCTTTGAGGATCCAAACAATCCGTCTTCAGAAATCCGGGGAGACTTTGGTGCAATCCTAGCGAAGTCCATGTGTGGCAGCACCAAGCCGAACCCAATACAAAGCACTGGAAACATGGTTTGGGTGCAGTTTGTAAGCGACAGCAATACAACCACCACCTACAAGGGATTCAAGGCCTCTTTTACTGCAGGTATGTATACTACAAACATCAGTCGTTACTGCACAGTTGGTTAAGCCCTTAGCTCCTTAGCTTTTATTCATCATATTATAACACAAAGATGATCATGACTTTATGTTCTGGCTACTGGTAGAACAAATAACATAGTAATAGTCATTTTCTGGCCAAAGTTACCTTTGTATTAGGAGGTACTGTCCAAAAGGTACCCGAGGTTTCAGATCATCCTAAGATGTGCAGAACGTATGCGCGGTAACAAAAGGAGGCACCGTCGTTAATAGTATATCGAATCTAGTGTACATGTGCGATTTCCTTTGTCTTTTTCTGCATTAACAATCAGTTAGAGAAACAGCTTGCAAAACACGAGGTAATAGCTTTAGTTTTTAATTTAAAGATTTTTTCCTTTTTAACAGCTGTGGACGGCGGCTTCACTGAATGGGGTCTCTGGGAACCGTGCAGCTCTTCTTGTGGGCCTGGTAACCAAAGTCGAACTCGTAACTGCACCAATCCTCCTCCAAACAACCATGGTAACAACTGCGTGGGACCTAGGGCTGAAATACAGGGATGCAACTCAGGACCGTGTCCAGGTAAACTGTGTTTTTAAAAAAGTTCATTTAATATGTATAACCAAAGTGACGGCCAGAAAATGGAATCTTATGTCAGTTACGACCGTTAAATCAAGTTGTGGACACTGCCAAAAATCAGGTTGCAAACACGATGTAAAGCTTTCTTTTGCGTTCTACAAGGTTGTTTCTGTTTTAACAGTGGATCGCGGCTACACAGAATGGGGTTCCTGGGGACCGTGCAGCTCCTCTTGTGGGCTTGGGATCCAAGTTCGACATCGTAACTGCACCAATCCTCTTCCTAGTAACCATGGTAACGACTGTGTGGGACAAAGGACCGAAATACAAGGATGCAACTCAGGACCGTGTCCAGGTACTTCCAAACTGTTTCGTTTGACGAGAGTTAGTTCTCTCTGACGTTGACGCTAGGAAAAAACCGCCATTTTGAATAAAGCAAAAGGCATTGTGCTAAAAGCCTGAAGCTGACGTATTAGATGGCAAACGCTTGTATTAATCGAACGAAAGACAAAATTCCATTCAAAACGTATTAACCGGGGAAACGGGGCTACCTCTTCAGATTTTCGTTCAGCCCGGGAATTTAAGTATAACACCAGGTAAATGGTAAACCACCCTGCTGACGAAGTAACCGCTGGGGAGTTTCTAATTTCAACTGCTATATCCTGTTCTGTTTTTCGCTATGTTTAGTCCTCGGCAGTGATAAAGGACAAAAGCAAGAGCAAGATAATCCAGGCAAGTTGCCCCTTCTTATATTTTAGCTCCCCCCAAAAAATAGTCACCGGCTGAATGTGGTTTTGTAATACCTAAAAAAAATGTGTTTATTTAATAACAGCGACCTAAAACGTGAGTGCTAAGTTGCGACTGAAGGTATCATGTTTTTTGCCTAGTATCTTACTCGGTATCGTCATTGGTATCGTATGACTTAAAAACAGGTATCGGAAAAGCCTCAAGGAACAATCCCTTTTTTTCTTTTAAACGACTTGCTGCAAATAGGAAAAAATAAATAAACGTAAGAAACACGAACACGGGAAATTCATGATCCTGTAGTTGTTTTTGCTGTTCACTTATGTGGAAAATTCGATTGTTAACGGAAAGACGAGCTGTGCCCTCAAGACCTGAAGCTTAGGTGACAAGCTTCTGCTCAAGACTGAGGGCACAGTTTTCCCTCTACATACTGACCTAGGCTGGTAAGTAAAGTGGTCTTTTTTCTGCTTTTTTTTAAGATGAGCGAGGCAATATTGGTTGGCGCGCTACCTCGCACGCTTTGTCTGGTTCAAAACGAAATCTCACTTTTAAATTTGGTTTTATTAAACTTTCTTGTAAACCAGTAAGACTACAAGGCACTTCTAAGTCTCTGGTTTCTTAGTTTAGTATTCTAAGCATGTATGTTTGTTCTCGATAAAGATTTTGAGAAAACTACATAGGAAAAAATTGTTGTCAGCAGTTCTTGTTATCTCCCCGGACACAGAGTCATAGGTTAACTATTTTAATTTTGTATTTTTGCCCAATTACTTCTGACAGACGACAAATCCAAGGACAACACAATCCGCATTCTCGTTTGTGTGGCCATTGGAGTCAATGGGGTTGGGATTTTGTTGTTGGTTGGAGCTCTCATTTACTTCGGCCGCAGGTGAGATCTTACTGCGCCATTAGGTGCTGTTTTTCATCTTTTACCATTAATGAGCCGCACACATTACGACAAGCGGACTCTGTTAATACCCAGACTGCTTTGCGCTTGCCCGCTTTCTGTTTTTTCCTCCATTTTGTCCCGAGTAGTTTTTGCTTCTTTTTAATCCGTCAGTTTCGCTGGGATTTAACCGTTACGCCACTCGTTAGGATTATGTACTGTTGTTTTACTTCCTCGTTGACTCGCGCTGATGTGGCGTGAGCCTAGTTCAACAATATCGAGAGTTTCTGTCGAGGGACTACGCGGCCTTATAGTTGCCTGTTATCAAAACAATTCTTAGCCCGAGAACCAAAGTTTAGAGGGCTTGCATGTTAGTTTTAACAACATCAAATTTCCAAGGGAAACTCACTATTACACGAAAGTCATAATCAAACTTGATAGTTGGAAATTTGATGTTCTTGAAACAAGCATATAAGCCCTCCAAGCTTCACTTCTCGTTCTAATATTCTACATTTCTTTTTCACGAAAAAACATCCATTCATTCAGTCTACTTATAACAGCACCCGCTTCAGCGAATGCCATTTTTGTCTACAGCCTCTCGTCTAGTTTTGTCCGAAACGCGGGCAATCTGTCTACTTAGCAACAGAAACTTTTTAGAGCCTTCATAAACAAATAAATTCCGGCCAGGATGGTGAAAATCCTAAAATAAATTAAATTCTGAATACTTGGTATATATAGCTAGGCAGTCACGTATGTTGATCATGAAGTTTCGATTTGATCTGCAAGTTCCCGTGCTAAGTATGACCATAAATTTTGAATCACCATAACTAACAACATGCATTAAACTACTTTTTATAGGCTTGGCTGAAACAGCACACTAGGGCGTCGAAGAACCAACAAGTATACGGCCCGTAGCGAATTGTTCTAACATTAGTATTGTTGAGATTCAGTGGAACCCCAATATGATGAATCACTTTTGTAACGTTGGGCCAAAGTTACAGAAAATGTATGGAACAAAACCCCGATATATAACGGACCCCGGTATGACAAAATCCTTGTTGTAATGAACACAATCCCGAAACTTAAACTTAAAATTTACGGAGATACAACGAATAAATTCTACCACGCGGCATGTTTCTTAGTTTGATGGCCTTATGTGCCATTCGGCATGAAGAGGATGAGTGAGTGAGTGACCATCCATTTCGGTGCAGTATGTCATATGAATATAAGGTTATCAACATGTCCCAGTCTGTACATGGTTTAGAAACATATTTTCTTTCCTTATCTGGAAGTACATTTCACAATCCATTTCGATGTAGTACATAAAATAAATAAGGTTGTCAAGGTATCTGTACATGGTTGATGAACATTACATTTTCTTCCCTTATTGGATGTATTTCAAATAAAACCAAAAAACTTTTAACGTTTAAAACAATGATAATAAATTTCATCGTTTTCAAATATTCTATACAATTCTACCTATGGCATGTATTAATTGCTTACACACGCAGGTACCCCGTATACAAACCTACAAGAGCTTATGGAGCTTGCAAGTTTCAGTAGAGTTTAAGGGTATGTTTCGTCTGCTAAAACGACAAAAGTCGCCAGAAAACTTTATTATACCCTCTTTGTGGGTAAAGGTATTTATTTCTCTCAGGGTCACTTTTTCGTTGGAATCTGCAGTGGCCATTTTGAGTGTATTTAAAGAAACCCCTTTTGATAAGATAGAAGCAAGTTTTACCACTTCCCAGAAAACCATTGGGTCGCATCGTCCAGGGGATTCGATTTTACCCGACCACGCCTTTCAATAGGGCGTATTAGGTGTATACTGATTCAAACTGCAAACTGCAAAGAGAAAGCGTGTTGGAAATTCTGTGTTTTTAGAAGTTTTGGTTATGGAAGGTGAAATCGGCTTTCTTGCTATAAGGATTAAAATAAGTTACGTGGAGGACTGTAGAAAATGCTTATTTATTCATTTCATTGCAAATAGGCCTATTTAGTACATTTTTGCTTGTAATATCGTTTCTTCCGGTAAAATTAGCCTCGCTGAAGGATAATTGAAAATCACATATAGCTGCATTCGTAGAAAAATTCGATCGTATTTGAGTAGAAATAGCAATAAAATTAAAACTTCTCACGTTCAGAATTTTTTTGTTTTTGGACAAAATGCAGAGAACCAGTGAAGGGTGTGATTTATCTAAAAAAAGAATGGGGTCACCGTGCATTTTAGAGAGTTAAGCACGTTTATAGGAACAAAAATACCCACCACCACTGTATCTGTCTATATTTCTTACTCAACGCGCGCGCTCGATGCATGCCGTGCATTGACAGCGCGACTTGAATTGCGTGCGCAGTAAGGATGCGCACAAACAATGAGCGCGAACGTCCTTAATAGCTCACATGCCAATTACTTTTCATATTTGTGAAGCGAAATTGGAAAGTACCATAAGGGCTCAAAAACTAATAACTTTTTACAGAGAAAAATAAGTGACTCCCAAGGCGAGCTACTGTTTTGCCTATTATTAACTTGAAACACGAACTATCTCGGTTGTAATGGGGGAGCCTGGACCGAACGTCATCTGACTTCCACGGGGGCCATTCTCTGGGGATGACAATGTCCCGATACATAAACAAAGGTTTATTAGAGATTCTCCTGAATAAGCGTATAACCAAATAAACTAATTATCAAGATAACTAAACTGATTTTTAAGATAACTTTATGAAAAGCGTTTGCTTATGACTTTCGTTACGAAACTGGAGCGTGAGAGCAGTAGACTGTAACGAGCCAGCAAAAATCGTACAAAGGACAAGTAGAGCGCGCTTGCACTCGGACGTTTTTGCTTTAATTTATGGTTCTTAATTGGCGTGATTTACGTCTACTTCAAAAGACGGAAAACATTTTTTTTCTTATCATTATATCAGCCTGATATAATGGCTCACTTGAAATCGCACGCAGATTAGATTACGATACAAACATGAAAGCAAGTGGAAGAGTTATTCTTTTGCTTTTTGCACTTTATTTTACAAGGTTAGCAGGTATGGGTAATTTTTTGTCTTCTTTTATTCATTCTTGTAATAAGCTAACGATTCCTAATTTTTAACTAATCATGTTTTACCTGATTTTCTCTCACCCACATGAATCACTTTGCGAGCATATCATTATCCGTAAGCTGGCTTAAAATACAAAAAGGCCACGTCTTCGTTCCACAGAAGACGGAGGTAACGTACTAAAACAACCGACTGAAAACAATTCTGATCAAGAGATGTAAATAACACGCGATAGAGTTACTTAGATGGGTTTTCGAGGATTTAAATAACGAACCACAGACTGGTATGTTGATAATTCTTTGTGGAATGTCCACGGAACGCGTTCGAACACACAGATTAAGAACCACAACATTAGAAAATTATATCACTACAAAATTGGAGACCGGACCTGACTTTTGTACATCTCCTTTATATCTTTTAAAGGTCTGTAGGGATATCTGAATTAATTCAATCGATTTTTCTCGGGAAATTTTACATCAAACAACAGAAAACATTAGAAACAATATAACATTTACCTTCGACATTGCTACTGTGCATTTTTGAAAAACTAATAACATAAAAAAGGTTTAAAGAAGACACAGAGGATCGCTTAAGTTTAGAAGTATTATTTAACTGACTTAAATACGTAATTTGGAATTTCTTCGAGTTTTGTTATTATCGCTTTTTACCTTTCACGTTCACGAATCAGTGACCGTAGTGCCCAAATTGAAAAATACCCGAAATACTTACGCAAGAGCGTAGAAATTAACCAGCATCACAGGGAACCGATGCTCGAGAGCATTGATGTGAATAGGCAAACCTTTGAGCCACGGCGTACAGCATGGCATCACAGGAGAGTGCTGCTCAATAGATTTCATTTGAAATGTCACACTTTAGAATTTAAACCTTGGAAAGACTGAACGTTAGACTATGAGAACCTGGTAGAGCATAACAACATTACCATTGAAAAGTATGCTTGATAGCTTTTATTTGAATGGTCACACATAAGAAGTTTAACCACAGACTCGAAAGTTAGGACTTTGTAAAGCACAATAAACAGTACCGTGGGATAGTACTGCTCAGTGGCTTTCATTTGAATGGTCACACTTAAGAATTTCAATCACAGACTCAAAAGTTAAAGCCACCTGGTAGAGCAAGGTAAACAGTACCACAGGATAGTACTACGCAGAAGATTTCATTTGACTGGTTACCGATTTGGACTTTATCCAAGGACTCAAAAGGTAGCAACACGTAACTGACTCAAGGTCAGTGTTGCTGGTGTATTAGTTAATTTTGTCTAGAATACCAATACAGCCGCCTCTCACCGCTTCCGGCCGCTAAGTGCATTCGGCCAAGAGCGATGAGGGGCGGCTGTATTCACAGGTTAAATTATGACCTCGTTTACAGGCCGCTTTTCAGTTACGAAAATGCTTTGAGCATATTCCGGAAGCTTCCGGAGTTTAACTCCTCGGTTCTGCTTGTAAATAGCCAACTGGTCTGCCTCCGGTCAGTTGGGATTCTTACTTCTAATGTTTAATTTGCTATTTATTATATTTGTTTCATATACACGACCCCACAAGCCTACGGCCTTATATCAGGTTAACACACACCATGTATAAATAAAGGTTGTTATTATTATTATTATTATTATTATTATTATTATTATGATGCTATCACCGATGGTACAACATGAGACGAACGTGTGTTCACTTACATACGAATCTTATGGAAAGAACCATTTCTACAGTAAAGATGATTGGGACTGAACCTTATGACGTAACGAACATCCGGATTTTTTTAAAATCTTCAGCTTGCCGCGGGACTGATTGTAGTTTTCGGCAAAAATTGTAACCAGATTAGATCCTATAAAAGGGATATAACGCAACAGCCCGCAAAGTACAAGGCACATTTTCAAAAAAAAATTTTAATTAATTAATTAATAGATAAACAAAAAATATATAAATAAATAAATAAATTAGAAATAGACACAAATAAACAAACTGTACAATAAATAAACTGCACTTTTCTTTTTACTGCTTCCTTCATTAAAACTTACCACACCTAGCCTATGTGAAGATGTCTGCAATTTTCTTTGCTTCGGAGCAAAGGAAAAAAAGATACGCCTGGAAGCAAGCTAATTATTACACTCAGAAAGATGAAATCAGTTTGTTATGAGAGTGAGAGTGAGATAAAAGCTGAAAAATCCGAGTCCCCGATGGGAATTGAACCCATGCCCTTTCGCACACGTCACGTGGCCGGATGCTCTTGCTAACCACGGAGATACAAACCTAGAGTACATTTGTTAACACGCTTTCCCTGATCGTCTCCCCGGGTTTCTGAAAAAGAGCAAACAGTAAACACACAGATTTTCTCTAATTATTTCCTACAATCCAGCCTAAGGAAACCTTCATAAAGTAAGTCAGGACAAACAACCTCAACACAACAACCTTCACTTCTCAGTAAAAAGGCGCCAGTTTTTGATATCTACGTTCTCGGTGATCAGACAAACACATATTATGTGACTGTTTCAATATATAGAACGAGACAAAATTCGCCAACTTCGCAATATCTATTATTTAACAAGTTATCTAATATAGATCCACCTCCTCGTCGATGTACAACGGCGAGGTATCTGCGTCTGTATATAACGAAGACTGATATCTCACCGATGTAGAACGGCGAGGTAGGTGCGTCTGTGTATAAGAAAGACTGATATCTCGCCGATGTACAACGGCGACGTAGGTGCGTCTGTATATAAGAAAGACTGATATCTCGCCGATGTATCAGTGTTTCACATATACAGACGCATATACCTCGCCGATGTACAACGGCGAGGTATATTGTCTGTATATAACGAAGACTGATATCTCGCCGTTGTTCATCATCCAGGATGTCACGCCTGTGTTTCGTTATACTTTTCCGTGAAATCACACTTGCTGAGTGTCCAAATACTACTGATCTGGGTTGGCAGGTGTGTAAATACGAGCGAAAATGCCGAGAGCATGGAGTAATACTTGCCACTGTTATTGGTATTGCATTACTTTTAGATGTCACGCCTGTGTTTCGTTACGATTTTGGGTGACACCATCACACTTGCTGAGTGTCCAAACATTACCGGCTGGCTTGGGTCTGCAGGTGTGCAAAACAACAATGCTTGCGTAGCATGCGTAGCAAGCATTTCCGTAGGGCTTTCTACAGGTTTGAAGCATTTTTCGCTTCTTGAACGCGCGAAAATTGGGCGAGCGTAAAAAAGTACCAGAAGGGGGAGGGGAAGGGAGAAGGCTGCTCCCATCAGTGTTGCGTTCGCCCCAACTTTTGCGCCGCCAAAAAGGGAAAAACGCCTCGAACGGGCGGAAAACCCCACGGAAACGCTTGCTACGCAGGCTATACTTGTACGCGTTACATTTGTCGAAAAAATAAAGAATTCAGCCAACGAAATCAAATAGGAGAGAAATTCTCGGCAGGAAAATTAAAAAAATTTGGCTGCACCTCAATACATGGTCAACGTTAGTATATAAAAAAAATGAAAAAACAAGGTAACTCAAAGCTTGTTCTTGAAATTACTCCATGCTCTCAGTATTTTCGCTCCCTCGTGAATGAAAATGAACCCGATCCTAAGCAGCGCAGGGGACACGAGTGGACTATAATTCCCAGCCGTGTATTTATGCATCAGTCAATTCCAGCAGTGCCCATCCCCCCCGGGCCAACCCCCGGGCATTAGCATTTTTTTAAAAAAAATGGCAAATTCCCGGGGGTGGGGATAAACAAGTTCGTCAAATGCCCCGAGTTGGGACCAAAAAAGAAGGCAAATGCCCCACCCCCGGGATCATCTAGAAAGCAACACTGCTCAAGATTTAATAAATCATAACAAGAAAGTTTCACTCATCATTAAGACCATTAAGGCTGGTTTCCATATCATCGCTATGATTGCTGCAATCGCTGGAAAAAACGCTCAGCAATCGTTGTGATCATATGGGTACCACACTTCAGCGATCGTAGCGCTCACATCATTTCACAACGATCGCTGAAGAGTGGTTTCTATATGATTGCAACAATTGCTAAGCGTTTTTTTTCAGCGATCACAGAGATCGTAGCAACTGAACGGAAACCAGCCTTTATTTTCAATACTTTTCGGTTGTTTACCCGTGCGTCTATCCTCCAACCCGTTGTTCATTTGCTTTAATGCCACTTATCAGTAACATGCCAAATTGTGTACATGACAGTTCCTTTCGGTTCAATTATTCATTCATTTATGTGATTTTGACCTGCACAATTCATGTGTTTATTTTTAAAATATACTAAGAAATGCTTAAATATATTAAGTTATCGGGGAACTGAAAACGCATTATCCGTATTTATCAAACGGCCAAAATTGTAAAAGATTTTTACGAAAGTGATCATCTTGGATAGCTTTAAAAACCATATATTACATGCGAGACCAAAACCTGACAAAGATGTCAAGTGCCCCGGGGTCGTCGGTCGTCCCGGGGGTAGGCAAATGCCCCACCCCGGGCAGTGATAAAATTTCAAATGCTCCACCCCGGGATTGAAACATGAGCAAATGCCCGGCTAATGCCCGGTGGGGATGGGCACCGCTGGAATTGACTGGTGCATTATAAAAACGTAAGGCACCCTCAGACCCAAGAAGCAATAAGATAAGAAGTTGTTGTTACTGTTTGATGCATGCAAAAAAGTTGATTGCAACCAAATTGTCTTTGCGATTTTTTGTTGCAGAAAATGTGCCAGCAATGTAGATAACTTGAGAACTTTAGTGTCTCCCACTGCAAGGTAAGGCGATTACTGTCTGGATGATTCTCTTGATTCATAGAAGTTTTGATAAAGTTAAAATGAAGTTGTTTAACTTGAAGTCTTCATGCAATTTTGGTTTCCTGCAAATTCACCTCGTTTCAATTGTTTTCTTTTATTTTTAGAAACTGACTGACAACGCCATTAAAAACCTTGCGTTCTGCTGTCGATTGCTGTGGACTCTAAACCTTGCAGGGTGTAACAAGGTAAGAGGAGCGTGTATACACGTACATACGCAAGCTTTATTTCGGCTCGAATTTGAAAGAGTAGAAATTAAGATAATGCCTTCGAGTGTGTTACTTTGTGACTTCGTCTGGCCACCTTGGCGCTACTTGCGTATTCTAGTGAAAACACGTTTTGAGTTTATGTTACATTCACCTTAGGGCAGGGCATTTTAGTAAAGCCTGGTTCTCATATGCCACCGAACTACCTTGCGACATAGCCGCCGGTACTAACTGGGATACTGTTCCGACATCTGAGAACATACGCGGCCGGCAACAATAACCATCGCAGGCCTTTACCGCCGACGTGCCTGCGAAGTTGAACTCAAGTCAACTTCGCAGGCTAGCCGGCATAAAGGCTTGCGAGGTTTGTTGTTACCGGCGGCGTATGTTCTCATATCGGAACAGTATCCCAGGCAGTACCGGCGGCTATGTCGTAAGTAGTTCGGTGGCATATGAGAACCAGGCTTAACCCGGTTCCTGTTCCTTATATTTTTTCCCGGGGGGGGGGGGGGTACTCGGAAAAATTTTGATGGGAGTGTGCCGCTGGGACTCTGAAACCCTTAACCTATACCAGACCACGTTCATGTCGTTTTTGCAACCCTATTCTAGACTAGATGCCGAAAACCCCTACCCTATCCCAGACTAGCTATTTTCGAGCTATCCATCAGAAATATAACCACACAGTGCTTTTAATGGAAAATCATCTCTCGATCAACAATATTGTCACGATTTCATTTATATTTTATATTTCCGAGTTTTTCAAACCCGTTAATTAATTGGATTAAATTTTCACACCACCCATTAGTTTCCCGGTAATTGATACCCTATCCTAGACCAAGACTCCCTGATTTCTATACCCTATCCCAGACCAAACTGCTTGAAAACCATACCCTTCACAGCGGCACATACCTATATAGGTTATATATGGGAGTACCCCCCGGGTATTTTTTCCACAGTTGACAGATTCAAGCCTTCAGTATTTATCAGGTGTCTGTCATTACATCGAGGCCCTGGACCTTTCTGGCTGTATTCACATTACGTAAGTACAAAGACGTAATTTTGCTAATGTAAAGGCCATGATTTAGTGAATGAAACGTTGAATTTTCGACCTGAGCGACGTCAGGGTTTCGAAAAATGGGTCTGCATTGTGTTGTGCTGCAAGATACTTGTTTGATTTTGATACATAGTAACTCGCTCTTCATGCTTCTGGACCAGTTTCGTCAGTGTGTTATCTGTAATACATCTTCTCTGATTATTTTCGTTTGAATTAGAATTCGCGAAATTTGCGCGAAATTGACCGGTAAAAATTTTGTGGGGAAAAAAGTTCGTGATATTAGACGAGACACGTGCTTACATTACATCACAAACCTCTTGATGTCTTGTTATAAGAAATTCATATCTTTCCATTTCCTACCTGTGGATTTATTTTCCGGGATTTATTTTCGCAAACCTTAAACTCTGGACGGAAACAACGAAAGTAAAACCTTCCCAAAAATAAATGGCATCAAGGTTTATTATCTTCATTAATATTCTCTTTCAGAGACAAATCGCCGCGGTACATGAGGAAGGGATGCAAGAAGCTGTCGACTCTGACAATCCTTTACTGCAGAAATATCACCAAGTCAGCGGTTCAGAAACTTCAGACCAAGTGTGAGCATGTGCTGCATAGTACTGACGACCCATCACCAGCACTTGGGTTCTAGCTGACCAGTAAACACAGCTGGCTCATATCCTTGAGCCAACCGAGGTTGCGCAGATCTGGGTACAAACACGAGATGGTGAGCGGAAGAATGCCCTCACTGCAAACTAACCCTATAGTTCCCAGACTTTCCAAGAGCACAAGCTCTTAGATTTCCTCCTTTTGGCCCCGTTTGGGCACAAACTTGAAACACAAAAAAAGGCAGTACCCGGAAATGTACAGTTCGGTAGCTTTTATATGAATATTTCTAATAGTTTGGGGTTTGTCCACAGAATGAAAAGAGCCACACGACTTCCTGGCTTCAGTTGGTTTTTTCTTTTTTTTTTCGGAACTTCGCTGTAGAAATTGTTGCAAAAAGGCTTATCAGAAATCAAATTTCTTATATTTGAGAGGAATCGGCTTCTCTTTGTGTACATAGCTTAAGCTTGCTATTTGAAACTGCTTTGTAATATTACATTCTAAAAATGAGAATTAAAAAATGATTTTTTTACTTTGAGTTGTCTTTGACTATTTTTGTCATCCAACCAAAATCCTTGATACAACTAGTCTACGAAGTTTTGAGGGCTTTGTTGTTGGAAACAAGGCTTTTGTAAGTTTCTTCGTGTTTTATGGAAAGTTTCTAACCATAGTGTTCCATTGTGAGTACGTTTTCACTGTAATCAAAATTTCCAGTCACCAAATCAAGTGACCTGTCTTTCAGAGCCATCTTGCTCCATGCTGCAAGTAAAAATACCAAGAAGGCCTGGAGACAAATTTTTTGGGACTTCAGACCAAAAATCAGATCGTATCTTGTGCACGGTTTTAAACGCTAAACGTTTTAAAAGTAATTTGGGGTTGGGGGACCTTTCATTTGTTTTCACTTATTACATATCTTGACCCAGTCCTTTCTTCTGGGATGAGCTATTGACTGTGTGACTAAATCCTTAGTTTATGTGTAGGCAATTCCAAACCACCAGGTGAATTAAATGAATAGGAACTAGAATGGAATCCAAACCAAAACAGTCAATAAACAGACAATTGGAACCAGGCAACATTACAAGCTTTACTTAACATCTTTACTAATATTCTCACTTTCTAAAGACATGGTTACCTAGAAAGTTGTGAGACATACATGTATGCTATGCAAAAACTACAAGTACCTAAACAGCATCAAAGCTTACAATTTGTTCTACATCACTCTAACTATAAATGTCATCCTTGTTTAACCTTCACATTTTTAATTTGAGCTTTAAAGAAAACTTCCATGACAGGAGAATGTAAGCAGTGTCTAAACAGTGAACAAGTGTGGTTTTAGCAAATCTTCCTAGAGTCACTAAATGAGTCTATGTCTATGTTCTACATTGTAGTAGTTCTACCAAAGAAAAACATGCAAAGACAAACCTCTCAAACCCATTAGGATGACCTGAGTGATCAAACATTAACGCAGCTACGTTATTGAAGTTATGATTTATGGTGTTTCCAGCACCAAGTGTTCTGTCTGTAATTAGGTGTCTAAAATAGACAGAACTGTTAGAAGAGCTTTGATTGTATTCTGAAAGTTGTGCACAAGAAATGTTATGTTGTTTAACAACTGTTCAGTTAAAAACCATGGAGTTTGAAAATTCTTAGAGACAGATACTGATTCACCCAAAAGCAGCACAAGTCAACATCAAGGTATATGTAGTATCTACTTCTATCTTACTAAATTTCAAGGCCAAGTGTTTTTCATTCAGTTTTCAGTCCTTTGAATGTATGGATTGAATGCAGCCTGTTTGAAATTGACTGCAGCCTTGATGGGGTCTTCTGCTTGATAGATACCTCTGCCCACAATAATGACATCACTGCCTCTGTTCACGATAACATCAGCAGGTGTGAGGTATTGCTGACCGAGTGTATCCCCTCCAGTGCTAAGTTGTACCCCTGGGGTCATGTGAATGAACTGCGGATCATCAACTAAACACGACAAGCTGATAAAACCTATGACAAATTCTTTGTGCTTCTTGGCCATTTCCACAGCTGCTTTAGTGTATTCACAAGCCGCCAGGTTTCCAGCTGAACTCATTTCTCCAATCAAGAGACATGCCCTCCCAAGGGGTCTGCCTATTTCTTTGAGCCCCTTTATCGCAGCATCCCCAGGGACAACATGTGCATTGACTATGTCAGCCCACTCTGCAATATGATACACTCCTTTGCTGTACTGGTTCTTTACAGTGTTCCCAATGTCAGCAAATTTCCTATCTTCGAAGATGATAAAGTTGTGCTTTTCTGCAAGATTTTGCAGCGATTTGGCAAACTCTAGGGTGAAATCTTCCAGAATATCAACATGTCTTTTCACAATGCACACACTCATAACGAGCCAGACGCTCTTAGCAACCAAAAATTACCTTGGGATCCCGCAGAGATACGTGTCTTAAAGACACGTATCTCTGCGTGAAGCCCAGTAACTTACTAGCATTCCAATGTAATTAAATCAGTTTTGATGATCGTTTCTGTTCCACTTAGGCGTTAATTTTCGCGCGAATGTGTTTTAATCTTTAAGCGTGAAATTCTTTCTTGCTTGTTTTAATTGATTCTAATGTTATTCATGGCG
Organism: Siderastrea radians; assembly: GCA_964017195.1. Taxonomy (NCBI): domain Eukaryota; kingdom Metazoa; phylum Cnidaria; class Anthozoa; order Scleractinia; family Rhizangiidae; genus Siderastrea; species Siderastrea radians. The sequence continues at coordinate 2,733,590 of OZ024899.1, read as the reverse complement.
TTTGAGAGATACATAAAGAGGCTTTAATTGCGGTGTGGCAGGAAATCGCTTAAAAACGTATAGCCTTGAAGAGGAAAAATTTAGGCTGTTGACCACGCGACGGATCTCCATCGGCAAATCGAAAAACTATACTCTACTCAAGCACACTGTCCTGGCGTTAGTTATACTGCAAAATAATTAAAAATTTCATCCCGCTTCACTCGATCGGCAAAGCCTGAAACAAGGATATCAACGCTGAAATACTGCGTGAAATTATCAGCCGCTTAAATTTCTTCCAGACGAGCTCATATTATCCTTTTCCGGTAGGAGATTTATACCGCGTTTACATATTCCATTTTTGCGACAATGAGCTCCTTCTGCCGTGAAATAGTAAGACAAAGAGTGAATATTACCGACATAGGGTTCTGGACCAGTATCTAGACTACGAGCAGTCTCTTTTCACTCAAGAATAGTCAGGCAAAAAGAACACCCTGACATGTCGAACGTGAACATGCTCATAACGCGCGCATCACGTTTTCACGCCCCAGGCGATTTTCGCGCTCGCTCGTGTCTCTCGCGTGTCCTTTGTGCTATGTCTTCTTGTGTACTTTCCGGTATCATGTAAAATAAATACAGAGCGAACCAAAATAAACTCACACTGGTTCGAAACTCGCACCGGAATAATTATAAAAACCTCCAATTTTATTCTGGTTCCAACTTGCGAAATACGGACAACATTTGACAGCGCAGGGCTCCTGACTAACTGAAGTGTTTGGGGGTTCTTTTGGTGCACTGAGAATAGGCACAAGCATCAGAAAAAGGAAATATTTAGTCAAAAGAAAACAAAGTGACCATTAAGCAGGCGGGCGTGAAATACACAGGCTTTGCGTGCGATAATAAAATAAGGCAATAATTCCAAACCGTTTTTTCAGGGGCTTATCTTTAAGGTAGGATTGTTTTTGGGGGAGGGGAGTTATTGATAATAAGACAAGAATCACTTTTTTTCCCATTAAATTGGAGGGCGATTCTTCAGAAAAAGTACGAAGAATGTGTGACTTCTATCCCGGAAGTGCCTCTAGGCATACGGTGATGTCAGGACTCCAACTTGGGTAAACCAGAAAGGATGTACGACATTTGTCTAAAATTCTGTCTCAAAATGTTTGTTATGTTGCATATCCCAGAAGCGCTCAGGCATACGGTGATGCCATGGACTCCACCCTGGGTGAACCAGGAAAAGATATCAACATTTGTCTAAAATTCTGTCTCAAAATGTTTGTTACGTTGCATATCCCAGAAGCGCTCAGGCATACGTTGATGCCATGGACTCCAATCTGGGTGAACCATGAAAAGATATCAACATTTGTCTAAAATTCTGTCTTAAAATGTTTGTTATGTTGTATATCCCAGAAGCGCTCAGGCAAACGGTGATGCCATGGACTCCAACCTGGGTGAACCAGGAAAAGATGTCAACATTTATCTAAAATTCTGTCTCAAAATGTTTGTTATGTTGCATATCCCAGAAGCGCTCAGGCATACGTTGATGCCATGGACTCCAACCTGGGTGAACCAGGAAAGGATATCAATATTTGTCTAAAATTCTGTTTTAAAATGTTTGTTATGTTGCATATCCCAGAAGCGCTCAGGCAAACGGTGATGCCATGGAATCCAACCTGGGTGAACCAGGAAAAGATATCAACATTTGTCTAAAATTCTGTCTCAAAATGTTTGTTATGTTGCATATCCCAGAAGCGCTCAGGCATACGTTGATGCCATGGACTCCAACCTGGGTGAACCAGGAAAAGATATCAACATTTGTCTAAAATTCTGTCTTAAAATGTTTGTTATGTTGCATATCCCAGAAGCGCTCAGGCAAACGGTGATGCCATGGACTCCAACCTGGGTGAACCAGGACAAGATATACAGCATTTCTCTTAAATTTTGTATCGACATTTTTATTATGTTGCATATCCCAGAAGTGCTCAGGCATACGTTGATGCGATGGACTTCAACCTGGGTGAACCAGGAAAAGATAAACACATTTCTCTTAAATTCTGTCTCAAAAAGTTTATTATGTTGCATATCCCAGAAGCGCTCAGGCATACGGTGATGCCACGGACTCCAACCTGGGTGAACGAGAAAAGGTATTCAAATGCGCGTGTCAACTCAATTATGTTATTTTTACTACAGAGTGTATAACAAGGCTTCTTTTTTACTTGTTTATTTTCTTACGAAAGAGTTCATAGATGTTTAGTTTATTTATTTCGTTAAGGACCTCTTTGAAAACCGTATTTGTGAAAGAGCTACTTTTCTTTAAAAATAAATATAAACGTGGCGTGCGCTTACAGCGGCAGCTCATCACGCACGGCCCACGTTTCCACGCGGCAGGCGATTTTGGCGCTCGCTGCTGCTGTGTTTTTTTCGCTCGATTATCCCTGAAAGGAGAGATTGCGAGCGAGCGGACGCAAGTGTTTACCTTATCTAAAGAAACGATCAAAGGAATAACTTACCTCGTTGTACGGTTATTTCGCTAGACTACCAGTTACATGTTACAGTGGAGTCCTTCCATTACCTGAAGACGTTTCGCCGTAGTGATTTGTAGTCTGTACTGCATTGTTTGTAGGTAATTTTCGCCGATATCACGCTTTGCTTGCTTTACATTTGTAACGCGGAATGGCAAAAGTAACACCAAATAAGAAACAGCTCTTCTTTGGTAACTCTCCGATCAGACAGATCAGAAAGCCCGCCACGTCTGCGGGCTGGTACTTGGCCACTTCGTTCATAAAACTTGCCAGTGAACCGACTACACTGAAACGCCACATTTCACACATCTTCTAATTTAGTTAAAAACACTCCTTGAAGCGCTTGTAGAGAGCTCGAACCCGCCGATTATCGAAAGCATCCATTCGCAGAAGGAAAGGAGTGAAAGATTGAATAATCGAATTTTACCGCTCTTGTCAAAATATTTATGAAATCCAACCTCTTTAGAACTTTAACTCAAAAGAACCCGATAGAAACCCTGCGGGTGTGAAACCGCAAGTCAAATACGGTGACGGCTAACTTGCAAGCCCATGACGTCACTCCCTAGCAACCAGACCTTGAGAATTTTTAAACTTCTGGTTCTCTCTGGCTCGGGGGTCCTACTTTCTCTACCAAGCTCAAAACATCGTCACAAGCAGTGAAATCAACAGAAACAGCAAGATTCGTCTTCTTCTTGTGCATGTTCTTAAACAACTTCTTAGTGAGCGGATTGCCAGCAATCTGCGCTCTAGCTTCGAAGCTCAGTTTACTTCCGGGTGTTGTTGGCTGTTTGGGTGTTAAGATGATGGTTGGAACTTGTTCGCGGAGAGAAACTCGCGCACTTTTCCCGCCATTTCTTCATCCACTTTTCCTGTGGCGTGCAGCACTTCAAGAACTTCAGGAAGCGATAGAAGGCTGTGGGGCTTCACTCCTTGTAACTGGAGCATCTCTTTACCGCCTTGAAAGCGATATAACAATACTACAGCGTCTGAAACACGGAGATCCACTGAAGAAAGGGCTTCAACTGTCTTCATAACACTAGAACCACTAGTCACGACATCTTCAATAACCAAGCATTTGCTCCTCGCAGTAAATACTCCCTCTATCAGTCGCTTCGTTCCATATGATTTGGCCTCCTTTCTTCTCATCACCATGGGGACATTCTGGCTCACTGAGATGCAGGAAGCGATGGGCAAAGCGGTGTAAGGAACGCCGCAAATGACCGAGAAATCTGCCTTCGATTCGGAGGCAACCGTCCATAGCATATCACTTATTTGCTTCATGATGTCAGGATATGATACAATCACACGCAAGTCGACGTACACTGGAGACTGTATACCGCTCTTTAATTTGAAATCGCCAAACTTGACGGCATGAATCTCGAACAACTTTTCGACCAGAATTTTCTTCTCGTCGGAAGCGGGTGACCGAAGAAGGACATCGCAGGCTCAAAGTGGCCGCCATATTGAAAAATACAAAGTCACAGTGACACAGACGCAGTTAATTTTCAGCAAAAACGACAATATGCCTTTACCACCAGCTCTTCAAGCTCGTCTTGCAAAGAGAGGGATAATTGAGAAAGGTAACATACTTTACCGTGTGCATTCAAGCTTATCTAGGTAATCTTAACCCAGAGCGATGTTCATGATCTCATGTGTTAAAATACACCTGAGTAACACACATTGCTTATAGATCTTTTTAGCAATCAGATCTTTTGATCAGCTTTATAACTGTGTTTCTTCATTGGGAAAAAAATTCTTCACAAGCCTGTTCATTTGTTATGCAATAAAGATATCTTTCATGTTTATTTGTATCATTTTTGGATGATTTAAGCTATAATTACAATATGTTTGCATTTTTAGGTTAAGCTTATGCTTAAGGTGATTCCATCGAAATAGAAGGAATATTTAAAATTTTCTAAAACTTGGTCCAGTTGGTAATTGTGTTTAGAACATTTCAAAAATGCAATAAAAAATAGGGGTCACCGTGATTGTTTTTTCACAAAATGGATAGCCATTAATAGCAACTATACGACCCGCAAGGTTTTCCTGAGAAACCCTGGTAATCAGAAATGACAACTCTAATTGCTTTAAAAAGTCATTGCTTGTGTTGAAATATTGGAGCAGTTCACCAAAACAAACATTTATCTTGTATTATATACTATTTTAATTTAACAGGAATCAAGATTATGAAATAAATTTACAAATTTGCGGCGAGCGTACACACCCTGCAGCACCTAAAGACGTGTTCTTTTCGGCATTTAAATAACAATATCTCAACGCAGAATTTTTAACTTTTCTCAAAATCGCGATATATTGTACTAGACCGTGTGCCATTTGAATTTATGTATTAAAAAATGGGGTTCACCGAGCTTGTTTAGGAGAAAACGACCATTTATTTCTCTGAAAAGCTCAGCTTTCATAGGAAACCTATCAAGCTCCGAAGGTGCGCGCGCTCGTGCACGCGCTAATCACGCAAGAAATGATGCGCAGAAAGGATGCGTAATCCAATTGAATGGAATCACCTTAATTATTAAAGTCAAACATCTTTATATAGACAGATCATCATTTATATGGTTCACTTGCTCCTTTTGCATTGTAAGTCATATAGAATTAAGAACACGAGAGAAGTGCACAGCGTGAAGCATAACTGAGTGCTTCCCTCAATCCTTGTGTTCTGTAAAATTCGTAAGTGCTTATATGTCTCAACAATGCACAAGGAGCAATAATTGTTCCTCGTGAACTTATAAGTAAAATTATTTATTCTATTCCCACTATTAAAATCTACCAGGATTTGTTTGCCCTCAAATGAAGCCCACGCATTGAGGAGGGTGCAAACACACGTGCTACAGAGTTATAATGAACTAAATCTGACCAATCATGATGTACACATTCCTTTTCAAACATTCCAAAATTAAATAAAACCGAGTCGTGAGATTTTGTTATGTTTGAAACTGGTCAATTCTCCCATATACTGACTTGCCCAACGTGAAGTCCACTTGCCCACCTTATAAAGTAAACATGAAATAACACGCAACATTTCACTTTGTTAAAAAGCATGTTCAAGTCAATTTTCTCATAAGAAAACTGAGTACTCCTGTTGGGAGTTAAATCCATGAACCTTCAGAGGCTGGTAGGATACTTTACATGTAGCACTTAACCACATATGCTATGGAAGACTTTGCTGTGTAAGGCCAGACATTTCCTGCCAGACTATAAGGCTCAATAATGTGAACAACAAAGTGAAAAGTAAATACATGTCATATGATCACTAGAATGACAATTCTGATGAAGTGATAAAGGTACAGAACAGGCATTCGTTTAATCCAAGTCGCCATTCTATTAATCGCAGTTTCAATAGTCTTATTATAACTACTGTTTTCACAAAGACTTAGAAACTTCCTTTTCACTTTTCATTGCAACTGTTTATTTACAGTTTAATGAGGAACTTTGCCTTTTCCTTATACAAGCACATTTTAAAGCATGGGTGAGGTAGCTTTCCTCTGGGGAAGTTTTTGTGAATGAATTGATTAGAAATCTTTCCAGTTCTTAACCCTATTTTGCCTGGGCTTTTTTTGAGTTTCTGAGCCTGAGGGTGGGGGGGCACTTCGTGCCCCCCCTATAGATCTCGAAAAGTATTCACGCTCTTGTAATGAAACTTGGCAGGTTTTTAGCACATCATTAGCTAAACAGATTGGGCTTCTGACGTGTCGAATATGACGTTTCATGATGTCACAATGATGTCACAAAGCAGCTGTTTTGAATTTTGAGCCGCCATCTTGAATCCCGAGAATGCAGTCACACAGTTGACAGTGACGACAACGAAAAATATATGGATTTGTTCTAAGAAACATACCTAATCAAAACAAGCACAGGAAAGTGAAGGATTATCTCCTTCTTACAAACGAAGGGGAAAAAACTGAAAAGAAAGACTGAAAAAAGACAGAAAATAGTCAAAACACCTCCTGAGTAGATGGTTGCTATGGAAATGTCAATCATCATAGACACGTCATTGACACAGGAAAATTTTCTCTGATAAATTTCAGGAAAAGTCACAAGATTTGGGGATTTTTCGTCAGGCCGTTTAAAAGTTATAAATCGTTAAAGTCAGCGCGGGCACAATGTGCCCCCCCCCCAGGCTAAATAGGGTTAAACAGGAGAATGTATAACAAAACACTGCCAGTTTTACAATGCTCACTGATTCTTTATTTGTTGTTGTTGTTTTGTTGTTAGACAAGGAAAAAGTAGATGAGCCATCAAAAGTTGACGGGCCAGTCAAGGGCTGCCCAAACAGGTCCAACCCTTACCACACATGCGTAGAATACTGTTGGAAAAGATATGGAGAAAATGCTGCTCCTTCTCCACCAAAGGTTAGAAACTAGACTAAGTCCTTCTGTTATGGTCTGCTTTCTGGACTGAGTTCACATTGAGTGACTTAATAGTTTACTTTTGTATAGGCAAATTTTTTTTATGAGGAATCATTGGAGGGCTATTTGAAGTCACTTTGGTCATCTTACTCTGTGGGAGTGTTGATAAGTGTGTCAGAGGTGGGGGATTCCCGCACTCCAAGCCCAAGCGACTCAATGAATGATTCACAGAATGGAACCATTATTTTTTCCCCTGACCATCTACTTCTTTTCCCCCACCATGTCAAATGTTAGTTACAGATAACCTTGATTATGTGGTACAGAACAAACAGCAAGCTCGACCTACTGTCTGACCAACTGGCTGAGTGACTGACTGACTGAGTGACCGACTGACCAACTGACTATCTGACTGACTGACTGACTAACTGACCTACTGTCTGTCTGACTGACTGACTGACCTACTGTCTGACTGACTGACTGACTGACTGACCTACTGTCTGACTGACTGACTGACTGACTGACTGATCAACCAACTGACTGACTGACTGACTGACTGACTGGCTGGCTGGCTGACTGGCTGGCTGGATGGCTGGCTGGCTGGCTGGTGGACTGACTGATTGATCAATTAACTGGTTTGTCACGTGTCCTTGGCTACAAATTATAACATTCACCTTTTTTGTTCCAGGATTTCAATACTGTTCCATTACCAGTAGGATGGTATCTAGTACCAGACCCCAACAGGTAAATCTACATTAACATAGCTGTAAATAGAAGTTTGTGAATTTCATTTCATTGTGTATATGAATTTAAAAAACGTGGCTTAGTCAAACAATGTTCAGCAGAACTGTTCTTGTTTACTTTTTCTGCTTTTAGTGGAGCTAGTTATTACTGGAACACAATAAAAAATCAAGTGTCTCGGCATCACCCGTTAGGTAAGCCCTGACAAATGATAATATCATAACAAAGGAAATTCTCATATTTTCAAAATTAATGTAGATACATAGCACTAAAAACATTTTTATTCATAGATCCAGCTGCAGAAGTAACTCTTCCGGCATCTGTTATCAACAGTCAAAAAGGTACATACCTTTGATACAACATATAACTTTTTAACTGTTTCACTCACAAGATTGCCCAAATTATTACTAAAATAAAGAATGCGAAATTTGATTTCACTGACTATTCAGTGAATTAAAGGATTCAGCATCACCTGAACCTCTTTTAGATTGAGATTGAGATTTTTTGTTATTCAGAATGCTTAGATTCTTATGATAGTTCAGAACAAAAACCTGAAGAAGGTCAAATTATGTTTGTTTTGACCCTGAATGAATGCATGCTAATATATGGGTCAAGATCTAAGTTAGTTAAATGAAACACACAATCCAACATCGGCTTCGGACACCAAATATCTGAATGAGCCACCTCCTGCACATGGATCGTTCAGATTGCATTCTAACATTGGTTTGCACCTACGTGGAACAGAAAATTGGATTTTTGATGATTGTAAAATCTGAATTTAGAATGGCTAAAAGGAATGCAACCGGAATGGTTTCTTTTTTTTTTAATGATTTCAATTGTAGTTACAACAAACTTCACTTACAACACTTACACTGCTACTACTACATATAGAACTTTACAATACTGTGGACATTTCAAACGTTGCTCTACCTAAATATTTTTAAAAGCAAAACTCAAAAGACTGCTAAATACAAACTGTTTTTTACAACTCACTACTACTAACAGGAGGTTAACCTGTCAGTACTTTCTCCATTTGTGTTCATGGTTTCACATTAGAACAACTAACCAATTTTTTAGGGTAATGCTGGAATGGACTAGTATGTGGTTTTTAGCCAGACATTGAAGAGTGGGTGTGCTGTTTGTAATATTCACCCACAAAATTTATGATTGGTTGTATCAAAAATTGGGCATCCTGTGGATGTGCAGGTGTCTTTCTGGTTATAACTTTGACTAGCCTCCCTTTCATGGGAGTGCTAGTAACGCTCCAGTTGCTTGTGCCACAATAACAGAAACCAAAGAATTAGCACCAGCCATGGTGGCCAGGTAGATTTAATGTTAATGGCATTGCATTTTTTAATCTTGTATTCAGAATCTGAAGTTCAACCCCACAGAGAAATCTTAGCACCTCCAGGTGTAGAAAGTGAACAAGATAAAGAACAAGTGCTAAGTATTGGCAAACATCCCAGCCTTATGAAGGTAATGCAGTAAACAACAATAAAAAATGGGAAAAGATGATGTAACTAGGCATTTTATAACCTACATGTTTTTTATTCCTTGGTTTTGCATCCTACTAAAATGATTTTAGCATGTTTTACTTTACTCTGAATTTTTCAGGGTGTTTTTAGTCTGCGTGGCATGCACTACACGGGAAGGGAGGCGAGAAATTACCAAGCGCGAGACGTGAACGCAGAACGGAAATAATTGCTCCTTTTCCCTCCCTGTTTTAAATTTGAAGCTCATTTCCTCTAAGTAGTCTGTGGAAATTTACCCTTACATGGTTTTATCGTTTTAGGGATCACAGAAAAGGCAAGAAGCTGCAGTAAAGAGAAGACAAGAAAAAGGTGAATTGAAAAAAAAAAAAAACTTAACAAACAACTTCAACAAAACTGACAAGCACCTTCCTAGTTTCATTTAAATGGCACTCTCTTTGAATGGGCCTCCCTGATCAAATAAAGTGGTTGCTCATTATTTTGCTTTGGTTCTTACATATTTGTGTTTGGTTTTATAGAAATAAGAACTGAGAAGCGAGGGAAATCAGATGAAGTCGATCCGATGGATCCTGCGGCATATTCAGATGCTCCAAAGTATGACCTACGTGAATTTTTTTGTTTCAGAATATTTTAAATGGCATCTTCTTTTCTGGTTTAAGTTCTAATGATAAGAAATGTATTATCCTCTGTCTCTATCAAGCAATCCAAATTTTTGCTTGACATCATGCGACCGAGCCTCACTGGTGTCTTCAACCGTGCCCTTTTTTTTATGTTGTATGTGAAAAGTATCGCAGAAGTAATCAAATTTAACATGTTTACAGGGGTACGTGGACGACCGGCCTGATTAAGAAAGGAGAGGCTAAGACGGGTGTGGACACAACAGCTAATGGGCCGCTGTTCCAAATGAGACCGTACCCTAGCCCAGGTGCAGTGCTACGAGCAAATCAACAACTGGCACAGAAATCTGCTGTAGAAACAAGCAAATAAACAAGCAGTGGGATTCGATTGTAGAAATAAGCGAATAAACTGGCAGACAGACTGATGGGACTGTAGAAACATGCGAGTGCATAGACAGTGACACAGATAGCATTGTACGAGCATCATTTGCAGACACTTTGATACTTGCCTGTAATATCGACATTGTTTCAGAATTCTAAATTTAGTCCCACGCTCGTGACCGCCCCCCCCTCTCTCTCTTTCTCTCTCTGTGTCATAGCCAAAGTAGTACAGTAGAGTCTGTACACCATGCAGTTAATAAGCGTATTTCGTTAAAAAAGAGGCCCTGAAAATAAATCACTCATTCAGCCTTCTGATTAAGTCATTGTATTGTTTGTGTCTACTCTGATCGAATACACAGCTATTTCAATTAACGTTGTCGAATTTTAAAGCCTCGAGCTTACGCGACAAGATCGAAAGTTAGTATGGGTAGCTGTACACCTTGTGTGATTCGGCAGTAATTTTACGGCTATCTCTGTCATAGGATGGGTAAAAGTACCATAAACACTTTTCTATGTGATATATTTTCTGTAGGGGTGAGCAATAGCCTACGTTTGGTAAATTTATTAATAAATTACCCATGTCACCTTGCCGTCTTGTCGCGAAGATTGTCCGACAACGTTAATTGAAATAGCTGTATATCATAATTACAAACCTAATCGACCCGGAGGAGGCCTTGTTTGGTTATACTAATATCTCCTTATTTTAGAGTCTCATACATACAATAACCAAGTCTCACAACATATCAACGTTATTAGATAGAAAAAATTGTCTCGGTTGTTTAAAAAAAATCACAATTTACGTTGTCTGATAAAAATTCACGCTGCAAGATTCCGTCTAAAATTTGCTGTTGTCAGTGCGATAGGAATGTTGAAATTCTGAGAAAAATTGTCATAAACATCTGTGTCGATGTTTTGATTTTTTTACGAGCGAGGAAGAACAGATTAAGAGGTGCTCAGTTTCTTATTACGACAACCTTTTTTAACGTTTTTCGTGCAGTAATCTTGACACTGCAAAGTTTCGAAGTTTATTCCCCGCCGCAGAGAAATTCCACAAAACAAGGTTTCCCTCATCACCCCGCCCCACTCCCTTTCCCCTGTTAAGTTATAAGTGGCATTCAGTTAAGTGGCATTCTATTAACCTTTTTCGATGAGATCCGATGCTAGAAACTTCTTATCACCGGGATAAGAGTTTTAATTTGACGCGACACAACCGTACTCGCTGCAAAATCACAATCAGTTTTCACTCGATGAGTTAAGTGGTGGACGCTAAATGATCAGTTAAGTGGAGGTGGGAAAAAAGCAGCTGGTCTACATGTAATTATTGTGATGTTCAAGACTAATTGCAATTAGCGTCCAAGAAGTTTATGCTCACTTTATGCTTTGATGGTTGACAGCTATCGATTTTCAAAGAAAATGGATTTCTTCAAAATCCCAGTAAACAGCATTAGTTGGGTCAGTTTGTCTTTACGGTTTCCCCATCACGCACGGAGCACGAGCATGAATCAGCAAAGGTAAATGTGAGATGTGTTCTAGAACGAAATAATCAGCTGTTTATCACAATTTCATCGTTTCTTTTCCAGTATCTTTTTCCCTTTTTTTTTTAGAAAAAAAAAACGTTTAAATTATACATGCGATAAGGGTATCTGCATAAACTTCAGCTTTTGATATACCCACCTAAATTAATGAATATATTTTGCTATTGAGAACGGAAATTCAAAATTCTGATAAGAGACAGCGACACACTAAGCAATTTTATATGTTCGTCGCAACGTTTAACGAAAACCACCACGTGTGCCCGCCACTGCGACGGCGATTTTCGTTAACATCATGATTGCCTCGACAAGCATTTAAAATTGTTGATATCGGCTATTACATCTTTCCCCCTTCATTAGCAGAATCTTCATTTTGATTAATTAATCAATTTTGTATTAATTAGGATTTTTAAGTTGAACTTCCACCTGTGTTCTTTACTTTTAAACTTCGATTTATCAACTGAGTTCAAAAAGTAAATTAGCCACTATAGAGATATTGAAAGCTAACGTTTTAAGCGTTAGTCCTTCGTCAGAACGAATCGTGAAATTGTAGGTTGTGTGTGGTTCATATCAAGAATGGTACAGACCATGCCAAGCCCATAATTCCTTGATTCGCTCTGACGAAGGACTAACGCTACACAAAATTAAAACGAGTACTCGATTTTTAAATATTACAAGGCCTTTAATTCCCCTCCTTGTTGGACTTTCCACTTACAACACACCTAAAAAATGTGACTTGACAAAAAATTGGCATCTTTGAGCCATAAACAAAAAGAATTCCCGAGTTCAACCGAGGTATGTTGTTTTTCAATTTTCATTCAATGGTTTTCGCGCGGTTACCGTGACCGTGGTCAGAGACAGGAAAATTCTGCCCGCTCCCGGAACCAATCAGAATGCAGCATTCGGAGGATACCGCCCACTCGAGCACTGAGAAAGATATTAACATTTCAACACTTCCCCGTTGACGAAGCTCTGCAGAAAACCGCGCCCACGAGCTGACGAGTCTTGGCATTGCGAAATATTTAATATTTATTTTTAACAGTGTATTGAGAATTGTTACTTCATGCACTTAAAGAAGGATAATTTTGAAATTCGCTGTCCTTCAGCTTGCAGACTGCCGCGAACAAGCAATCTCTTCTTTCCTTGATCTGTTGGAGACGTGGGCTGCTATTCTCTGTCCTGTTTTGGCCAAATTTCGAGAGGCAGCGCTGTAGAATTCTCGCCTGACTACTTTAAAGTGCAAAGTTAGTTGCATTTGAGTCAAAATGCCTGCTGAAGTCGACAACATCCAATCGTTTGGACGCAAATGTTTGATCTGTTTTGTTTGTTTGGTTGTTTGTTTGTTTTTTGCGATTTAGAACTGCTGACATTTTCCTGTAGGATTAAATTTTCCTTTTTAAATTTATTTTCTCTACAGTTAGTCATCGGCGTGTAAATTCTAGCTCACTGGAAAGTAGCAAGTGAATTTTTGTGATACTATTTTGCCACTTCGTTCGTTATGAAGTCAAAATAAAAACCCGCAAAACCGAACTAACTATTTTCGTATTCCTTTTGCTTGTGCAAATGATTGTGTCACTTCGGTTCCTAATGAAAACTACCCGCGGGCTCCAACGCAGACATTCCTAATATGGTCATGCTTGTTTTCATGTGTTAATTTCGTTTTTAGTAGAAGAGCCCTCAAGCTATGTTTAGACATGCGCTTGTGTTTGCTTCAATAGTGACATTCAGGGCTGTTTGACCTTATTGACTGTTCTTATAAGAGACATCCAGGTTGTTTACCATTTACAACAACTTTCCGGAAATTCCGGTTGGAAAGTAAATGGTACACGACTTTTCGGGTCGTTCCAGTGGAAAATTTCCGGGGGCAACGGAACGTCTGAAAAGGTAGTCCTGTTTTTCCAGACGGGATGTTCCAAACGGAAATTCGTGTACCATTTGTTCAAACCTTATCTTTGATACCAGTTTCAGGCTCTCGCAGCCATTTTCTGTCCCAACAACAATTAATTAGGGAGCTTAACGGGAAGGAAAACGTCACTTCTAAAATGACTTCACAATCTTTGAAACTTCTTGGCGATTATTCCGACTCGTTTAGCCTGTCTAATGCAGTCGAATTATCCAGGAGCTGAATTTGTAAGGATGGCGGATCGGTTCAGGAAGAACTTATTTACAAAATTAATATTAATTAGAAAATAGCTGTGTCCCCAATTAGTCGGCCCGGTCTTTACAGGGTGCTAGATTACTTGACAGGTGAATAAAGTTATTACTTTTATATTACTATTATTGTTATTATTATTATTATTATTATTATTATTATTATCATTATTATTATTATTATAAAAACGAAAATTCACCGTCGTGTGTTCGCGTTTTACAAAAAACTTTGAAGTTTGTCATTTCACGTTGTAGCTGTGCACAGAATGGCAAAGAAATATACCAAAAATAACGCCCGTGCAGAGTCGTTGTTTTGTTTTGCGACCTTCTCGTTAGCCGTCGCCGTCGTGCAAATTTTTTGGTAAATGGTAGGGATTTCTGCAAATGGTAAGCGCCAGTCCCGAACAGAATTGCCCAATACGGAAATTTGCTTACCATTTGCCCAAACCGACCCAAACAACGGTAAACCGACCGGTTTGCCCGTGTAAATGGTAAACAACCCCAGTGTTGAGTTTTTAACCGATTTTTGATGAGATCCGATGCCAAAAATTTCCTATCACCGGGAAACAGTTAATGTCATGATCTGTTGCAGCACTACTGTACTCGCTGCAAAATCACAATCAGCCGGTTTTAACGCGATGAGTTGAGTGGTGGATGCTAAATGATCAGTTAAGTGGAAGTGGAAAAAAAAGCAGCTGGTCTACATGTAATTATTGTGATGTTCAAGACTAATTGCAATTAGCGTCCAAGAAGTTTATGCTCACTTTATGCTTTGATGGTTGACAGCTATCGATTTTCAAAGAAAATGGATTTCTTCAAAATCCCAGTAAACAGCATTAGTTGGGTCAGTTTGTCTTTACGGTATTGTGATGTCCAAGATTAATTGCAATTAGCGTCGAAGAGTTTATTGCCTTTGAGGGTTGACCGCCATGGATTTTCATAGAAAAATGCATTTCTTCAATATCCCCTTTGGATCAGTTTGTCTTTACGGTTCCCCAACCATGCACAGAGCACGAGTATGAATCAGCAGAGGTAAATGTGAGATGTGTTCTATAACGAAATAATCAGCTGTTCATCACAATTTAATCGTTTCTTTTTCAGTATCTTTTTTCCCCTGTTATTGAAAATATAGGAACTTTAAATCACTCATGCGATAAGGATATTTGCGTAAATTTCAATTTTTGATATACTCACCTAAATTAATGAATATATTTTGCTATTGAGAACGGAAATTCAAAATTCTGATTAGAGACAACAACACACCAGGCGATATCATAAACAGTTATATGACCGTCGCGACGATTAACGAAAATCACCAGGTGTGCCCCCCACTGCGACGGTGATTTTCGTTGACATCATGATCGCCTCGACAAGCAATTAAAATTGTTGGTATTGGCTATTTCATTTTTCCCCCTTCATTAGCAGAATCTTCATTTTGATTAGCCTGTGTAGAGCCGCCTGCTCTCCTCAAGAAAAAAAAACCAGAGAACATGATTCATGCCCCTCTCTGATTCTTTTCTTGAGGAGAGCGGGCGGCTGTCACAGACTACAATTTTGGATTCATCAGGATTTTAAAGTTGATATTTTGGACCTGTGTTCTTTGCATTTAAATTTGGATTTATCAACTGAGTTGGAACGGTAAATTGGTCACCCGCAGAGATATTGAGAGCTAACCTTTTATGCGTTAGCCCCTCGTCAGAGCGAATCGCGGAATTGTGGGTTGTGCATGGTATATTTGAAGAAAGGCACAAACCATGCTCAGCCCACAATTCCTTGATTCGCTCTGACGAAGGCTAACGCTCAAAACGTCAGCTTTCAATTTCTCTACGGTGGACGAATTACCTTATCAACTTAGTTGATAAATCCAAATTTTTTTGTTTCACTTCCCCACACACGCAGCACCACAGTTTCTTTAGAAATTAACCCCCTTTTTTCTCTTTATATAACAGCTTTTTAAGTCCTCCATGGGTTGTTTCTGATTAAGAGAACATGGCCTCCCAGCCCAACAGCACAGTTTGTGGGCTACCCAATTGGGTTGCTTTTCCAAGTAATGACTCTACCTCTTACATTAACGATGGTGTGGCAGTTGCTGTAAACATCCCCTTGAGTATCTTTGCGTTTCTTAGCAACCTTACCATCGTCGTCATAGTAACTAGAACACCGCAGCTTCACAAACCCTGCAACATCTTGCTATGTAGCCTGGCCGCCGCTGACTGCCCGACCGGCGTGACGTCACAGCCACTGTATTTCATTTGGCGTTTGATGCTTCATCGTGCCCGACAGTCATGTGACTTCCAAACAGAGTTGCTTGAGATGCGTCGCGTATTTAATACATTGACAGGTGGATGGTCCTTCGGTACACTGACGCTGATGAGCTTTGATAGAGCGTATGCACTGTCCAAGCCGCTGTTGTATCGTGCTGAAGTCACTAATCAAGGTACAGTATGGTGAACGGCCAGTCTTAAGGCCAACAAGTCAATATGAATCCTTTATCAACTTGAAAAAAAGCCGAATGGAATCGATTCCTTATTGGAAAACCCTCTCGACCACCTTTTAATTGTACTTACGACTGTAATTTTTGTGACTGTACATTTTTTGGCTTAACTGTTACATATTTATTCTTTCTTGTAGTTTTAAGTGTGACAAAATTAATAGCTTTTAGCTATTAAGTGCCATCCCCCTGAAAAAAAGACTTCTATTATGATAACGAAAACGATGGTAACGCCCATAATTTCTCCTTTCTTTTAACAGGCACTTTTGTAGCTGCTTTGATCACCTGGGTAACCTGGCTTCTGCTGACCATTTTTATTCACTTTTTCCTTCCCCATGCCGTTGAGTTCGCCATTATGCTGATTTCCGCCGGCCTGTTTATTTTACTCCCTACTGTCAATCACGTCAGAATGTTCCTGTCCGTCCGTCGCCATAACAACCAGGTAGTGGGCGACGTCAACCAGCAGCAGCTTATGGTGATATTTAGGCGTGAAAAGAAAGTGGCCTCAGACATGCTCATTGTGTCAGTTACTCTCTTCGCTTGCCTTGGTCCGATACTGATTGTAAAGTTGGCTATCTTTTACACTTTGCCTAAATTGTACGATCTCCTTTACCCATGGGCCTTCACGATGATCTATCTTAACTCCTCCATAAATCCCGTTCTTTATATCACAAGAAATAAAGAACTTAGATGTGCATTAAAGGCAGTTAGGCCATTTTGCTTTTAGAAGGAACTTGTAAGAGTAAGCGGAGTGTTGTTAAGTAACATGCATGGACAGCCAATAAGGAGCAATAAATCAATCAAGACATTGCAGGTATGAGTCAGTTTGTTCTAACAAAGCTGTTATCCGTGTAATATCCGAAAAGAAGTGAGCTAGGACGTTTATTGAACACTACTTATGTCGTTTCTAACTGGCAGGGAGGTTAACTCCTTTACCCTGGCATGCATGGCTGGCTTGGCTTGAAACAACACAAAATTATACTTCTTCGGCCTTTTTGAGAAGGGCGGCCCTCTTTTCCCTTCCCGTTTGTAATAGACGTAGAGCAAATACAGGCTGCCTGCTTATCATGATAAATATGGTTTTCACCGGCGTTGGAAGCACAATGCAAACCGCTTAAAGAAAGCATGATAGCGTTAATGTGGAGGTGAAAACGGGATCAACGCTTTTGCTCAAATAAAGAACTTAGAAGCACAATCGGTAGTTAGGCCATTTTGCTTTTAGAAGGAACTTGTAAGCGTAAGCGGAGAGTTATTGAGTAAAATGCATGGATTGTCAATAAAGAGTAATAAACCAATCAAGACATTGCATGTATGAGTCATTTGTTCTAACAAAGCTGTTATCCATGTAACGTGCCAAAAAAATGAGCTAGGATGTTTATTGAACACTACTGGTGTCGCTTCTAGCTGCATGGGAGGTTAACTCGTTTAACGCTGCATGGCCCGCATGGATTGAAACAACACAAAATTACTTTGTCGGCCTTTTTAAGAAAGGCGGCGCTTTTTCTCTTCTAGTTTGTAATAGACGTAGAGCAAATACAGGCTGCCTTTTTATTATGATAAATACGGTTTTCGCCAGCTTCGGAAGCACAAGGCAAACCGCGTAAAGAAAGCATGATAGCGTTTATGTCGAGGTGTAAACGGGTTCAACGCAAAGATAAAATATCTTCCTTTTCCTTGTACTTGTCGTTGTGCTTATGCTCATGCTTATGCTCAAGGGCCCTTATCCTGAGCTTGTGGTTGTTTACCTGCTAGTAAAACCAGGCCTTTATAAGGATTTGTTTAATGTTACATTTAAGACAGTGTATTTACTGTATTATGTATATAACATTTTACCACAGCACACTTCCCCGTTGACGAAGCTCTGTAGAAAACAGCGTCCCACGAAGCTACGTGTATTGGCACCGCAAAATATTTTTACTGTCCGGTCTTTTCCTGTTTTAAGATTTTGTTCCACTCCATAAATGTGAATTGTTTAAAAAAATCCATTCATTCCGAAATAAACCACTTTTTCATGCACTTATAGAAGGACGATTTTGAAATTCACTGTCCTTCAGATCACCACGAACAAGCCATCTCTTCTTTCTCTGATCTTTTGGAGACGTGGCTGCTATTCTCGCTCCTATTTTGGCCAAATTTGGAGATGCAGCGCTGTAGAATTCTCGCCTGACTTTTTAAACCCTATTCGGACCGGGCTTTTTTCGACCTTCTGGGACGGGGGGGGGGCTTCAGAAGCCCCCCCTATGTAATGTTAAAACCACTTATCCTATGGCCACCAGAGATACACTTGAGATACTGTGATGTCACTGTGACGTGTGATATGACGTCATTATGACGCCATTTGTTTCTCAAGGTTTCACTTAGAAGCTCTAAGGCAATAAATTTACTGAATGTTGTACCTGAAGGAGTAAAAATGCTTTTGTTGGGTATAAAGGGCATCTATAGTATCTTTCTGAATGTATATTCCTTGAAGACATGAAATTATGCAGATACATTTCATATTAGAGATAAAATGGTCATTTTGATGTCCGCCATCCTGGATCCACCATCTTGGATTTATTTTAATTCATCTGCTTCATTTAATAAACAAGGAAATGAAGCCAGTTGATTGAAAAAGCTTATTTAATTAATTAACAATGTCATAAACTTGAAATTTATGGCGAATAGTGAATTTATAGCGAGAAATCACCTTTTTTAACAGTTAAGTCCGCCATCTTGGATTTTCACGTTTTAAATTTCACGTTTTCCTCAAATTAGTACTAAATTCCTTTTTTTAGTAAAGAGGTAATTCCTAAACGATAAATTGTTGCTACAATTAATGTAACAATACAAATTCGATTAGAAGGCGTTAAAATAGTAGCGACTAAAGAGAGAATCGTGAATTGTAAAAAACATGCCTGTCACAAAGTGGTTGAGTGGTCAAGTTTGTTGGACACAAGACACCCATGCCAAAATTTTCCCAGATAAATTTTAGGAAAAGTCACAAAATTTAGTGGTAATAGCATAAACGGTTACGAAATTACACAGCTTCAAAGTTGAGGCGGGCCTCAAAAGCCCCCCCCCCCCCCCCACCGGGCGGTCTGAATAGGGTTAAAGTGCAAATTTAGTTGAATTTGAGTCAAAATATCTGCTGAACATCTGAATTTTTTGACGCAATTGTTTAATCTGTTTTGTTTGTTTGTTTGTTAATTTGTTTTTGTTTTTTGCGATTTAGATCTGCTGATATTTTGTTGTAGAAGTAAATTTTCATTTCTTAATTTGCATTTAAATTCTAACTCACTGGAAAGTAGAAACTAAACCTTCGTGATAGTGTTTTGTCAAGGATCTTTTTTCACCTGGTTCGTTAAGAAGTCAAAAATTTAAAACACGTTAAATGTAACTAATTATTTTCCTATTCCTTTTGCTTGAAAACTACCCTCCTACTCAGACATTCCTAATATGGTCATGGTTATGTTTTCATATGCGTTAATGTCGTTTTTAGTAGAAGAGCCCTCAAGCTATGTTTAGACATGCGCTTGCGTTACTAGTGAAATTCGGGCCTGTTTGACGTTATTGACTGTTCTTATAAGTGACATCTAGTGTTGAGTTTTTTTTACCCATTTTTGATGAGATCGGATGACAAAAATTTCCTATCACCGGGAAACAGTTATGATCTGTTGCGGCACTACCGTACTCACTGCAAAATCACAGTCAGTTTCAACGCGATGAGTTGAGTGGTGAATGCTAAATGATCTGTTAAGTGGAGGTTGAAGAAAAGCAGCTTGTCTACTTGTAATTATTGTGATGTTCAAGATTAATTGCAATTAGCGTCCAAGAGGTTTTTGCCTTTGAGGGTTGACCGCTATGGATTTTCAAAGAAAAATGCATTTCTTCAATATCCAGTTTGGATCAGTTTGTCTTTACGGTTTCCCCGCCACGCAAAGAGTACGAATATGAATCAGCAGAGGTAAATGTGAAATGTGTTCCATAACGAAATAATCAGCTGTTCATGTTATGGAAAACATACGAACTTTTAAATAACGTTTGCGATAAGGGTATTTGCGTAAATTTAAATTATTGATATACCCACCTAAAGTAATGAAAATATTTTGCTATTGAGGACGGAATTTCAAAATTCTGATAAGAGACAGAGACACACCAGGCGATTTTATATGACTGTCGCGACGATTATCGAAAATCACCAAGTGTGCCCGCCACTGCGACGGCGATTTTCGTTGACATCATGATCGCCTCGACAAGCAATTAAAATTGTTGATATCGGCTAATACATCTTTCCCCCTTCATTAGCTGAATCTTCATTTTGATTAGCCTGTGTAGAGCCACCCACTCTAATCACGAAAAAATCAGAGAACATGTCTCATGCCCCTCTCTGATTCTTTTTTTGAGGAGAGCGGGCGGCTGCCATAGACTACATTATATTAATTAATCAATTTTGGATTCATCAGGGTTGGAAGTTGATTTTTTGGACCTGTGTTCTATACTTTTAAATTTGGATTTATCAACAAGAAAAAATCCGAGAGGCCCCTTTCTGATTTTTTTTCTTAAGGAGAGCGGGCGGCTGTCTGTCACAGACCACATTTTGATTCATTAATCAATTTTAATTTGGGTTCATTAGGATTTTAAAATTGATTTTTTTTGGACCTGTATTCTATACTTTAAAATTTGGATTTATCAACAAGAAAAAATCCGAGAGGCCTCTTTCTGATTTTTTTTCTCGAGGAGAGCAGGCGGCTGTCACAGGCTACATTTTGATTCATTACTCAATTTTAATTTGGATTCATTAGGATTCTAAAATTGATTTTTTGGACCTGCATTCTATACTTTTAAATTTGGATTTATCAACAAGAAAAAATCTGAAAGGCTTCTTTCTTTTTTTTTTCTTGAGGAGAGCGGGCGGCTGTGACAGGCTACTTTTTGATTAATTAACCAATTTTGGATTCATTAGGATTTTAAAGTTGATTTTTTGGACCTATGTTCTTTGCTTTTAAATTTGGATTTATCAACTGAGTTGAAACGGTAAACTGGCCACCGTAGAGATATTGAAAGCTAACGTTTCAAGCATTAGTCCTTCGTCAGAGCGAATCAAGGAATTGTGGGTTGTGCTTGGTTTATATGATGAATGATACAAACTATGCACAGCCCACAATTCCCTGATTCGCTCTGACGAAGGTCTAATACTCGAGACGCGAGGTTAATTTCTCTATGGTGGACGAATTACCTTAGTCATTACCTCAGTTGATAAATCCAAATTTTTGTTTCTCTTCCCCACAGACGCACCACCTCAGTTGTCTTTAGAAATCAACCCCTTTTTTCTCTTTCTATAACAGCTTTTTCAGTTCTCCATGGGTTGTTTCTGACTAAGAGAACATGGCCTCTCAACCCAACAGTACAGTTTGTGGGCTACCCAATTGGGTTGCTTTCCCAGTTAATGACTCTACTTCTTACATTAACGATGCCTTGGCAGTTGCTGTAAACATCTCTATGAGTATCTTTGCGTTTCTTAGCAACCTTACCATCGTCGTCATAGTAACTAGGACACCGCAGCTTCACAAACTCAGCAACATCTTGCTATGTAGCATGGCCGGCGCTGACTGCTTGAGAGGCGTGACGTCACAACCGCTGTATTTCATTTGGCGTTTGATGCTTCATCGTGCGCGACAGTCATGTGACTTTCAAACCGAGCTGCTTGAGACACGTTACGTACTTAACACATTGACAGGTGGATGGTCTTTCGCTACACTAACGCTTATCAGCATCGATCAAGTGCAAGCGCTGTCCATGCCCCTATTGTACCGCGCTGAGGTCACTAATCAAGGTACAGTGAGCAGCAACGCTAATGATTACCCAGTACGAACCCTTTTTCAGCTTTAATGAAGCCGAATGCAATCATTTTCTTATTGGAAAACCATATTACTCGCGGCAACCCTTTAATTGTACTTGGCTGTAACTTTTCGTTGTCTGTATGTTACATATTCTTTGCTTTTGTAGTTTTGAAGGTCACAAAATTGTTAACTTTTAGCTGTTAACCCGCCACCCTCTAAGACTTGAAATAAAGGCTTTTATTATGATTTTGAAAACGAAGGTAACACCCTTAGCATTTTCCCTTTCTTTTGACAGGCACCATTTTAGCAGCTTTGATCACCTGGGTAACCTGGCTTCTGATGACCATTTTAATTCATTTTATCGTACCCTATACCGTTTATTACGTACTTCTACTGATTTCTGCGGGTTTGTATATTTTACTCCCTACTGTCAATCACGTCAGAATGTTCCTGTCCGTCCGTCGCCGTAACAACCAGGTAGTGGGCGACGTCAACCAGCAGCAGCTTAATGTGATATTTAAGCGTAAAAAGAAAGTGGCTTCGCACATGCTCATTGTGTCAGTTACTCTTTTAGCGTGCCTCGGTCCGATGCTTGTGATAAAGTTGGCCATACAGTACACTTTTCCTAAATTGTATGATCTTCTTTACCCATGAACCTTCACGATGATCTATCTTAACTCCTCCATAAATCCTGTTCTTTATGTCACAAGAAATAAAGAACTTAGAGGCGCGTTGAAGGCAGCAAGGCCTTTTTGCTTGTAGAGGAGTCTTTTAAGTGTGATCAGAGAGTTACTGGGTAACACACATAGTGAGTGAAATGGATATTAAACCTATCAAGGCTAATAAAGCTGTTATCCCTGAAACGTCTCAGAAAAAAAATTAAGGTTCTTTAGTGAACACTACTTATGTCGTTTCTAGCTCGTTTAACCTGGCATGATTGGCATGACTTAACACAACGAGCGCAAAATTACTCGCTCGGCCTTTTTAAGAAAGGCGTCTTGTTTCCTTATTTTTGTAAACAGAGGTAGAGTGAAATATCTTCCTTATGTTTATATAAGAATTATTCCACGAGCGAGAAGTGGATATGTGGTGATGAATAACGCGCCGAGTTGATTATAGTCACCTCATATTGAACAAGCACGACTGGAGTAATTGTTTCTTTGAATTTTCAACTTCGGTAACCGCTGCCGATTTTTTTTGCCTTGTTTTCGGACAAAATTTTGCTTCGTGGCAAAAACATTTTAACACCACAACACAAGACAAGATCGAATTTCCTTATAAGGTGAAAAGTAGGGTCATTGGCTGATAACCTGAGGGCAGTGAACCAATCAGAAAGCTAGAAATTCAATAACGCTTATGCTTATGCTCATGGGCCTTTATAAGGGCCCTTAGCTTGCGTTTGTTTGCATCTACTAAAGCTTGCGTTTGTTTGCTGCAAAAAGCAGGCCTTAGTAAGGAGTTGCTTTACATTAAATGGAAGAGGGTGTATTGACTGCATTATAGTTAATATTTACAACATTTTATCACACCGCAATGCCTCATTAACGAAGCTCTATAGAAAACAGTGCCCCACGAACTGACGCGCTTCCCCTCACCAAATTATATTTTTGTCGACCTTTTCATCTTTCGTGAATTTCTTACACTCAGAAAGTGTAATTTGTTTAAAACAAAGAACTGAAATAAACCATTCTTTCAGAGAGAGTTTGCTGTATACCAAGAAATGTTATTTGATGTTGTCAATACATTAACAATAATTTAGTTGTCTGCGTCCTCAAAGAACTCTTTGAAGTCATCTTTACACGACAAGAGAAACTATCACAAGCCATCTCCTCTTTCTCCGATCTACTGGAAATGTAGGCTGCTATTGGCGCTCCTATTTTGGTCAGATTTAGAGTTAAGCGCTGTAGAATTTTCGCTTGACTACTTTAAAGTGCACCAGAGGAAATTTAAGTTGCATTTATTGCAAATTACCTTTTAAGTTGACAACATCTAAGGGTTTTAGCGATTCTACAGTCAGCAACCACTTTCACCCATTTCTGCTATCTGTATGTGGAAGGTTAAAAACCAAATCACACTAAAAATACTAATCTTAACAATACAATACTAACTAAACCTACTTTCCGTTAAAGTCAGCGCGAGCACAATGTGCCCCACCCCCCCCTCGGCTAAATAGGGTTAAACAGAAGAATGTATAACAAAACACTGCCAGTTTTACAACGCTCACTGATTCTTTATTTGTTGTTGTTGTTATGTTGTTAGACAAGGAAAAAGTAGATGAGCTATCAAAAGTTGACGGGCCAGTCAAGGGTTGCCCAAACAGGTCCAACCCTTACCACACATGCGTAGAATACTGTCGGAAAAGATATGGAGAAAATGCTGCTCCTCCTCCACCAAAGGTTAGAAACTAGACTAAGTCCTTCTGTTATGGTCTGCTTTCTGGATTGAGTTCACATTGAGTGACTTAATAGTTTGCTTTTGTAGGCAAATTTTTCTATGAGGAATCATTGGAGGGCTATTTGAAGTCACTTTGGTCATCTTACTCTGTGGGACTGTTGATAAGTGGGTGAAAGGTGGGGCATTCCCCCATTCCAAGCCCAAGTGGCTCAATGAATGATTCACAGAATGGAGCCATTATTTTTTCCCTGACCATCTACTTCTTTTCCCCCACCATGTCAAATGCTAGTTACAGATAACCTTGACTATGTGGTACAGAACAAACAGCAAGCTCGACTTACTGCCTGACCAACTGACTGAATGATTGACTGACTGAGTGACTGAGTGACTGACTGACTGACTGAGTGACCAACTGACCAACTGACTATCTGACTGACTGACTGACCTACTGTCTGTCTGACTGACTGACCTACTGTCTGACTGACTGACTGACTTATTGACTGACTGACTGACTGACCAACTGTCTGAATGAGTGTCTGACTGACTGACTGACTGACTGACCTACTCTCTGACTGACTGACTGACTGACCGACCTACTGTCTGACTGATTGACTGACTGACTGTCTGACTTACTGACTGACTGACTGACTGTCTGCATGACTTTCTGACTGACTGACTGACTGACTGATCAACCAACTGACTGACTGACTGACTGGCTGACCGACTGACCCACTGACTATCTGACTGACTGACTGACTGACGGACCGACTGACCAACTGACCAACTGACTATCTGACGGACTGATTGACTGACTGACTGACTGACTGACTGACTAACTCATTGACTGACTGACTGACTGACTGATTGACTGACTGACTGACTAACTGACTGACTGACTGACTGACTGACGACCTACTGTCTGAATGGCTGTCTGACTGACTGACTGACTGACTGATCAACCAACTGACTGACTGGCTGACTGGCTGACCGACTGACCAACTGACTATCTGACTTACTGACTGACTGACTGACTGACTGACCTACTGTCTGACTGACTGACTGACCTACTGTCTGAATGACTGCCTGACTGACTGACTGACTGATCAACCAACTGACTGACCGACTGACGAACCAACTATCTGACTGACTGACTGACTGACTGGTCAACCAACTGACTGACTGACTGACTGACTGACTGACTATCTGACTGACTGACTGACTCACTGACTGATTGACTGACTGACTGGCTGACTGACCTACTTTCTGAATGACTGTCTGACTGACTGACTGACTGACTTATCAACCAACTGACTGACTGGCTGACTGGCTGACTGACTGACCAGCTGACGATCTGACTGACTGACTGACTGACTGACTGTTCAACCAACTGACTGACTGACTGACCAACTGACTATCTGACTGACTGACTGACTGACTGACCTACTGTCTGACTGACTGACTGACCTGCTCTCTGACTGACTGACTGACTGACTGACCTACTGTCTGAATGACTGATCAACCAACTGACTGACTGACTGACTGACTATCTGACCGACTGACCATCTGACTATCTGACTGACTGACTGACTGACTGACTGACTGATCAACCGACTGACTGACTGACTGACTGACTGACCGACTGACCAACTGACTATCTGACACTACTTATGTCGTTTCTAGCTCGTTTAACCTGGCATGATTGGCATGACTTAACACAACGAGCGCAAAATTACTCGCTCGGCCTTTTTAAGAAAGGCGTCTTGTTTCCTTATATTTCTAAATAGAGCTAGGGTGAAATTTGTTTTTCCAAGTAATTTATATGGACGATGAAAAAGTTTCTGACTGACTGACCTACTGTCTGACTGACCAACTGACTGACTGACTGACTGAATGACTGACTGACTGACTGACTGACCTACTGTCTGAATGACTGTCTGACTGACTGACTGACTGACTTACTGTCTGAATGACTGTCTGACTGACTGACTGACTGACTGACTGATCAACCAACTGACTGACTGACTGACTGGCTGGCTGGCTGGCTGGATGGCTGCCTAGCTGGCTGGTGGACTGCCTGATTGGTCAATTAACTGGTTTGTCACGTGTCCTTGGCTACAAATTGTGGCATGCACCCTTTTTGTTTCAGGATTACAATACTGTTCGGTTACCAGTAGGCTGGTATCTAGTACCAGACCCCAACAGGTAAATCTACATTAACATAGCTGTAAATAGAAGTTTGTAAATTTCATTGTGTATGAATTTAAAAAAACGTGGCTTAGTTAAACAATGTTCAGCAGAACTGTTCTTGTTTACTTTTTCTGCTTTTAGTGGCGCTAGTTATTACTGGAAAACAATAACAAATCAAGTGTCTTGGCATCACCCGTTAGGTAAGCCCTGACAAATGATAATATCATAACAAAGGAAATTCTCAAATTTTCAAAATTAGTATATGTAATCGCATGAGGCCGAGAGGAATTAAGGATAAATTTTCACGCGTATTTTCAAAGTTTTCACAAAATTGCCCTGGTCGCGTAGCGACGAGGGCAATTTGTGAAAACTTTGAAAATACAAGTGAAAATTTATCCTTAATTCTACGAGGGCTCAATGCGATTACTTGTTTATAACACAGAGGGCAAAATTTTCTGAAAACTTTTCATTACATTTCGATACACAATCCGCCGCCGGCACTCAGAATAAACAATTCTCCACACAAGCAGTTTATTAAACTGCTACTCAGCATCCAGAAGAAAAAAAACTGTCTTTTATGCATATGTTCATCTTTTGAGATAATTACAATTCTAGTTCATTGACAAACTCACACTCAAAACTCAAACTAAGTAAATGTATTTAAGCTTACCTGAGTTGCAAAGCGACCTCTCGCTCGCTGAATTAACCAAGGTTTTCGGTAGTCTTGGAACAAATAACCATTTGCTGTTTCCCGTAAAACGTTCAAGTTCAGCTTCTGGAATTTCTCTTCGAACTTTTACCCGATTTCCATACCATTTTTTCCAACCAACTCGGTTAAATTTAAACCCTGAAACTATATTCTTGGGTTGAACAACTCAAAATCCAATTCAAAATCTGCTTTTCGTTTCAAGACGCTTACAAAATGCAAATGGCGCGCTCTCGCGCTTAGCCAATCAAATGCGAGTGTTTTGGGCGCTTGCCCAATCAGGAGTCAGTAATATTGCCCTCGCTGGAAAGAAAATTAAGAAAAAATGCCCTCTGTCTCAACCAATCAGCAGTCAGTAATTTTGCCCTCTATGTTATAAATGTAGATACATAGCACTATAAACATTTTTATTCATAGATCCAGCTGCACAAGTAACTCTTCCGGCATCTGTTATCAACAGTCAAAAAGGTACATGCCTTTGATACAACATATAACTTTTTAACTGTTTCACTCACAAGATTGCCCAAATTATTACTAAAAAAAAGAATGCGACATTTGATTTTACTGACTATTCAGTGAATTAAAGGATTCAGCGTCACCTGAACCTCTTAGATTTAGATTGAGATTGAGATTTTTTGTTATTCAGAATGCTTAGATTTTTATGATAGTTCAGAACAAAAATCTGAAGAAGGTCAAATTATGTTTGTTTTGACCCTGAATGAATGCATGTTAGTATATGGGTCAAGATTTAAGTTAGTTAAATGAAACACACAATCCAACATCGGCTTCAGACACCAATCTGAATGAGCCACCTCCTGCAAGTGGATCGTTCAGATTGCATTCTAACATTGGTTTGCTACGTGGAACAGAAAATTGGATTTTTGATGATTGTAAAATCTGAATTTAGAAAGGCTAAAAGGAATGCAACCTGAATGGTTTCTTTTTTTAAAATAATTTTAATTGTAGTTACAACAAACTTCACTTACAACACTTACATTGCTACTACTACATATAGAACTTTACAACACTGTGGACATTTCAAACGTTACTATACCTAAATATTATTAAAAGCAAAACTTAAAAGAATGAAATTAGAATAATGTGTGTGGAGAGAGGAAACTCAGAAAAAATTTTGAGTTGCAGATGAGATTTGAACCCACGACCTTCCGTACACTAGTAGGATGTTCTTACCACTGAGCTACGAGAACTCAAGTGGTGAGCGATGGTCAATTGTGGGATGACACAACGACTGCATCGCGCAGTCACATTGTGCGAATGAACACACACATTTAACTGCATCACGCAGTCACATAGAATACTCTCAGAGTAAATAAATGAAATGAAATAAATGAAATGAAATTAGATAAATAAACGAAATTAGAAAACTTGAAAGACTGCTAAATACAAACTGTTTTTTACAACTCACTACCACAGGAGGCTAACTTGTACTTTCTCCATTTACATTCATGGTTCCACATTAGAACAACTAACCAAATTTTTTGGGGTAATGCTTGAAGGGACTAGTATTTGGTTTTTAGCCAGACATTGAAGAGTGGGTGTGCTCTTTGTTATATTCACCGACAAAATTTAATGATTAGTGGTATCAAAAATTGGGTATCCTGTGGATGTGCAGGTGTCTTTCTGGTTATAACTTTGACTAGCCTCCCTTTCATGGGAGTGCTAGTAACGCTCCAGTTGCTTGTGCTACAATAACAGAAACCAAAGAATTAGGACCAGCCGTATTGGCCAAGTAGATTTCAAGGTTAATGGCATTGTTTTTTGTAATCTTGCTTTCAGAATCTGAAGTTCAACCCCACAGAGAAATCTTGGCCCCTCCAGGTGTAGAAAGTGAACAAGATAAAGAGCAAGTGCTAAGTATTGGGAAACATCCTAGCCTTATGAAGGTAATGCAGTAAACAACAATAAAAAATAGGAAAAGATGATGTAACTAGACATTTTATAGCCTACATGTTTTTGATTCCTTGGTTTTGCATCCTACTAAAATGATTTTAGCATGTTTTACTTTACTTTGAATTTTTCAGGGTGTTTTTAGTCTGCGTGGCATGCACTACACGGGGAGGGAGGCGAGAAATTACCAAGCGCGAGACGTGAACGCAGAACGGAAATAATTGCTCCCTTTCCCTCCCTGTTTTAATAGTCTGTGGAAATTTCTCCTTACATGGTTTTATCGTTTTAGGGATCACAGAAAAGGCAAGAAGCTGCAGTAAAAAGAAAACAAGAAAAAGGTGAATTGAAAAAAAAAACTTAACAAACAACTTCAACAAAACTGACAAGTAACTTCCTGAGCACTTGCAACACCTTGGTTTTAAATGGCACTCTCTTTGAATGGGCCTCCCTGATCAAATAAAGTGGTCGCTTATTATTTTGCTTTGGTTCTTACATATTTGTGTTTGTTTTTATAGAAATAAGAGCTGAGAAGCGGGGAAATCAGATGAAGTCGATCCAATGGATCCTGCGGCATATTCAGATGCTCCAAAGTATGACCTACGTGAATTTTTTTGTTTCAGAATATTTTAAATAGCATCTTCTTTTCTGGTTTAAGTTCTAATGATAAGAAATGAATTATCCTCTGTCTCTATCAAGCAATCCAAATTTTTGCTTGACATCATGCGACCGAGCCTCACCGGTGTCTTCAACCGTGCTCTCTTTTTTTATGTTGTATGTGAAAAGTATCGCAGAAGTAATCAAATTTAACATGTTTACAGGGGTACGTGGACGACCGGCCTGATTAAGAAAGGAGAGGCTAAGACGGGTGTGGACACAACAGCTAATGGGCCGCTGTTCCAAATGAGACCGTACCCTAGTCCAGGTGCAGTGCTACGAGCAAATCAACAACTGGCACAGAAATCTGCTGTAGAAACAAGCGAATAAACAAGCAGTGGGATTCGATTGTAGAAATAAGCGAATAAACTGGCAGACAGACTGATGGGACTGTAGAAACATGCGAGTGCATAGACAGTGACACAGATAGCATTGTACGAGCAACATTTGCAGACACTTTGATACTTGCCTGTAATATCGACATTGTTTCAGAATTCTAAATTTAGTCCCACGCTCGTGACCTGCCCCCCCGCCCCCCCTCTCTCTCTTTCTCTCTCTGTGTCATAGCCAAAGTAGTACAGTAGAGTCTGTACACCATACAGTTAATAAGCGTATTTCGTTAAAAAAGAGGCCCTGAAAATAAATCACTCATTCAGCCTTCTGATTAAGTCATTGTATTGTTTGTGTCTACTCTGAACGAATACACAGCTATTTCAATTAACGTTGTCGAATTTTAAAGCCTCGAGCTTACGCGACAAGATCGAAAGTTAGTATGGGTAGCTGTACACGTTGTGTGATTCGGCAGTAATTCTACGGCTATCTCTGTCATAGGATGGGTAAAAGTACCATAAACACTTTTCTATGTGATATATTTTCTGTAGGGGTGAGCAATAGCCTACGTTTGGTAAATTTATTAATAAATTACCCATGTCACGTTGCCGTCTTGTCGCGAAGATTGTCCGACAACGTTAATTGAAATAGCTGTATATCATAATTACAAATCTAATCGACCCGGGGGAGGCCTTGTTTGGTTATACTAATATCTCCTTATTTTAGAGTCTCATACATACAATAACCAAGTCTCACAACATATCAACGTTATTAGATAGAAAAAATTGTCTCGGTTGTTTAAAAAAAATCACAATTTACGTTGTGTGATAAAAATTCACGCTGCAAGATCGAAAGATAGTATGGGTAGCTAAAATTCCGTCTAAAATTTGCTGTTGTCAGTGCGATAGGAATGTTGAAATTCTGAGAAAAATGGTCATAAACATCTGTGTCGATGTTTTGATTTTTTTACGAGCGAGGAA
Source organism: Siderastrea radians (assembly GCA_964017195.1). NCBI lineage: Eukaryota > Metazoa > Cnidaria > Anthozoa > Scleractinia > Rhizangiidae > Siderastrea > Siderastrea radians. The sequence goes on along the minus strand of OZ024899.1, from coordinate 2,702,350 downwards.
GAACAGATTAAGAGGCGCTCAGTTTCTTATTACAACAACCTTTTTTCACGTTTTTCGTGCAGTAATCTTGACACCGCAAAGTTTCAAAGTTTATTGGTCATAATTTCGTCATAATTACAATAAAAGGGCTACACTACCCCACCGCAGAGAAATTCCACAAAACAAGGTTTCCCTCATCACCCCGCCCCACTCCCTTTCCCCTGTTAAGTTATAAGTGGCATTCAGTTAAGTGGCATTCTATTAACCTTTTTCGAGGAGATCCGATGCCAGAAAATTCTTATCACCGGGATAAGAGTTTTAATTTGACGCGACACAACCGTACTCGCTGCAAAATCACAATCAGTTTTCACTCGATGAGTTAAGTGGTGGACGCTGAATGATCAGTTAAGTGGAGGTGGGAAAAAAGCAGCTGGTCTACATGTAATTATTGTGATGTTCAAGACTAATTGCAATTAGCGTCCAAGAGGTTTATGCTCACTTTATGCTTTGATGGTTGACAGCTATCGATTTTTGAAGAAAATGGATTTCTTCAAAATCCCAGTAAACAGCATTAGTTGGGTCAGTTTGTCTTTACGGTTTCCCCATCACGCACGGAGGACGCGCATGAATCAGCAAAGGTAAATGTGAAATGTGCTCTAGAACGAAATAATCAGCTGTTTATCACAATATAATCGTTTCTTTTCCAGTATCTTTTTCCTCTTGTTTTTAGAAAAAAAAAATGTTTAAATTATACATACGATAAGGGTATCTGCATAAACTTCAGCTTTTGATATACCCACCTAAATTAATGAATATATTTTGCTATTGAGAACGGAAATTCAAAATTCTGATAAGAGACAGCGACACACTAAGCAATTTTATATGTTCGTCGCAACGTTTAACGAGAACCACCACGTGTGCCCGCCACTGCGACGGCGATTTTCGTTAACATCATGATTGCCTCGACAAGCATTTAAAATTGTTGATATCGGCTATTACATCTTTCCCCCTTCATTAGCAGAATCTTCCTTTTGATTAATTAATCAATTTTGTATTAATTCATATTTTTAAGTTCAACTTCCACCTGTGTTCTTTACTTTTAAACTTCGATTTATCAACTGAGTTCAAAAAGTAAATTAGCCACCGTAGAGATATTGAAAGCTAACGTTTTAAGCGTTAGTCCTTCGTCAGAACGAATCGCGAAATTGTGGGTTGTGTGTGGTTCATATCAAGAATGGTACAGACCATGCCAAGCCCACAATTCCTTGATTCGCTCTGACGAAGGACTAACGCTACACAAAATTAAAACGAGTACTCGATTTTTAAATATTACAAAGCCTTTAATTCCCCTCCTTGTTGGACTTTCCACTTACAACACACCTAAAAAATTTGACTTGACAAAAAATTGGCATCTTTGAGCCATAAACAAAAAGAATTCCCGAGTTCAACCGAGGTATGTTGTTTTTCAATTTTCATTCAATGGTTTTCGCGCGGTTACCGTGACCGTGGTCAGAGACAGGAAAATTCTGCCCGCTCCCGGAACCAATCAGAATGCAGCATTCGGAGGATACCGCCCACTCGAGCACTGAGAAAGATATTAACATTTCAACACTTCCCCGTTGACGAAGCTCTGCAGAAAACCGCGCCCACGAGCTGACGTGTCTTGGCATTTGCGAAATATTTAATATTTATTTTTAACAGTGTATTGAGAATTGTTACTTCATGCACTTAAAGAAGGATAATTTTGAAATTCGCTGTCCTTCAGCTTGCAGACTGCCGCGAACAAGCAATCTCTTCTTTCCTTGATCTGTTGGAGACGTGGGCTGCTATTCTCTGTCCTGTTTTGGCCAAATTTCGAGAGGCAGCGCTGTAGAATTCTCGCCTGACTACTTTAAAGTGCAAAGTTAGTTGCATTTGAGTCAAAATGCCTGCTGAAGTCAACAACATCCAATCTTTTTCACGCAAATGTTTGATCTGTTTTGTTTGTTTTTTTTGCGATTTAGAACTGCTGACATTTTCCGGCAGGATTAAATTTTCCTTTTTAAATTTATTTTCTCTACAGTTAGTTATCGGCGTGTAAATTCTAACTCACTGAAAAGTAGCAACTGAATTTTTGTGATACTATTTTGCCACCTGGTTCGTTATGAAGTCAAAATAAAAACCCGCAAAACCGAACTAAATATTTTCGTATTCCTTTTGCTTGTGCAAATGATTGTGTCACTTCGGTTCCTAATGAAAACTACCCGCGGGCTCCAACGCAGACATTCCTAATACGGTCATGCTGATGTTTTCATAGACGTTAATGTCGTTTTTAGTAGAAGAGCCCTCAAGCTATGTTTAGACATGCGCTTGTGCTTGCTTCACTAGTGAAATTCAGGGCTGTTGACGGTATTGACTGTTCTTATAAGAGACATCCAGGTTGTTTACCATTTACAACAACTTTCCGGAAATTGTGGTTAGAAAGTAAATGGTACACGACTTTTCGGGTCGTTCCAGTGGAAAATTTCCGGGAGCAACGGAACGTCTGAAAAGGTAGTCCTGCTTTTCCGGACGGAATATTCCAAACGGAAATTCGTGTACCATTTGTTCAAACCTTATCTTTGATACCAGTTTCAGGCTCTCGCAGCCATTTTCTGTCCCAACAACAATTAATTAGGGAGCTTAACAGGAAGGAAAACGTCACTTTTAAAATGACTTCACAATCTTTGAAACTTCTTGGCGATTATTCCGACTCGTTTAACCTGTCTAATGCAGTCGAATTATCCAGGAGCTGAATTTGTAAGGATGGCGTATCGGTTCAGGAAGAACTTATCTACAAAATTAATTAGAAAATAGCTGTGTCCCCAATTAGTCGGTCCTGTCTTTACAGGGTGCTAGATTACTTGACACGTGAATGAAGTTATTACTTTTATATTATTATTATTATTATTATTATTATTAGTATTATTATAAAAACGAAAATTCACCGTCGTGTGTTCGCATTTTACACAAAACTTTGAAGTTTGTCATTTCACGTTGTAGTTGTGCACAGAATGGCAAAGAACTATACCAAAAATAACGCAAGTGCAGAGTCGTTGTTTTGTTAATCAAAACTTTTGTTTTACGACCTTCCTGTTAGTCGTGGCCGTCGTACAAATTTTTTGGTAAATGGTAGGGATTTCTGCAAATGGTAAGCGCCAGTCCTGAACAGCATTGTCCAATACGGAAATTTGCTTACCATTTGCCTAAACCGACCCAAACGGTAAACCGACCGGTTTCCCCGTGTAAATGGTAAACAACCCCAGTGTTGAGTTTTTAACCGAACTTTGATGAGATCCGATGCCAAAAATTTCCTATCACCGGAAAACAGTTATGATTTGTTGCGGCACTACCGTACTCGCTGCAAAATCACAATCAGTTTTAACGCGATGAGTTGAGTGGTGAATGCTAAATGATCAGTTAAGTGGAGGCGGAAAAAAAGCAGCTGGTCTACTTGTAATTATTGTGATGTTCAAGATTAATTGCAATTAGCGTCCAAGAGGTTTTTGCCTTTGAGGGTTGACCGCTATGGATTTTCATAGAAAAATGCATTTCTTCAATATCCCGTTTGGATCAGTTTGTCTTTACGGTTCCCCAACCACGCACAGAGTACGAGTATGAATCAGCAGAGGTAAATGTGAGATGTGTTCTATAACGAAATAATCAACTGTTCATCATAATTTAATCGTTTCTTTTTCAGTATCTTTTTTCCCTTGTTATTGAAAATATACGAACTTTTTATCACTCATGCGATAAGGATATTTGCGTAAGTTTCAATTTTTGATATACTCACCTAAATTAATGAATATATTTTGCTATCGAGAACGGAAATTCAAAATTCTGATAAGAGACAGCGACACACCAGGCGATATCATAAACAGTTATATGACCGTCGCGACGATTAACGAAAATCACCAGGTGTGCCCGCCACTGCGACGGCGATTTTCGTTGACATCATGATCGCCTCGACAAGCAATTAAAATTGTTGATATTGGCTATTTCATCTTTTCCCCTTCATTAGCAGAATCTTTATTTTGATTAGCCTGTGTAGAGCCGCCTGCTCTCCTCAAGAAAAAATCAGAGAACATGACTCATGCCCCTCTCTGATTCTTTTCTTGAGGAGAGCGGGCGGCTGTCACAGACTAAAATTTTGGATTCATTAGGATTTAAAGTTGATATTTTGGACCTGTGTTCTTTGCATTTAAATTTGGATTTATCAACTGAGTTGGAACGGTAAATTGGTCACCCGTAGAGATATTGAGAGCTAACCTTTTATGCGTTAGCCCTTCTTCAGAGCGAATCGCAGAATTGTGGGTTGTGCATGGTATATATGAAGAAAGGCACAAACCATGCTCAGGTCACAATTCCTTGATTTGCTCTGACGAAGGCCTAACGCTCAAAACGTCAGCTTTCAATTTCTCTACGGTGGACGAATTACCAGGCCCGTAACCAGGATTTTATGTGGCGGGGGGGGGGGGGGGGGACCGAAATGTATTTTTTTTGTCTGATCCATTTATTTAGAAAAGTAGCAATTCATGAGAAATTGTAACGGCAAAGTACACGGTAGGAACTGAATGTTCCTTTTTACGAATAAAATTGCTTGAATTAAGTTACAAACGACTAATTTAAGATGTAAAATGATACATCAAAATACTGCCGGACTAATCCTTCAGGATTGTCCCGAGCTCCAGCCTCTGTGGGTGTTTGGTGGCAAACAGATTAACCACCTCATCCAAATCAATTTTAACTTGATAATGGATGTGCATTAGTGCTAGGGACGACAGCCTTTCTCGGCCCATGTAAATGTCGTCGTGGTTTGCTATCATCTGCAGAGCCGCTAAGAAGTTGCTTCTCTTCCCACGACTCTCACCGTTCAAGACTTTGTTATTTCCACGCAGGGCAATGCACTGTCGACCACAGAAAAGGATGGCTTCTGAAACACATTTAACGCTGTGCCTATTTCTGATAATATTCTTCCTCTTCTCGTCATCTAATCGGTTGTTCAAGTTTTGCTCTGGGTTTTCAACAGAATTAAGGAAGGATTCGGTGGCGATCATTGCGTCGTGATGGTACTTCATTTGCTCATGCCTTTTTGCCTTTTCTTGAAGCTTACGCCAGTTTATGAAAGGCTTGTTAACAAAAGCGCCCTTATCTTTCCTGCAATGCATAGGTATCATCAAAGCACAATGTTTACGGAATACTCTGCTGAAGGGCCATCCATGGGTACTCACTGAAGTATCGTGAGTGAAACCCTCTTCGGCACTCATGAAGAAATCGCGTTGGAAACTTGTAGTTAATCGATGGCACAAAATGACTTTTAATCAAGTGATATTTCTGACCAAGTGACAGCTTATTTGCGGTAGAACCAAACTCCTCAGAGGTCGTCGAAATCTTTTCAATATGTCATTTATTTCTTGCTGCTTCACTGGTTCTAAGTGATGCCGCGTTAGATTCCCATGATCAGCATTCTCAGGTACTGGAGCTTGCGCAGTCTCTACAATTTTATTAACAATGCACAATTGTTAAGAAAGCACACATCGGCTTCTCACAGATTATTGACATCAGGAAATGACGATAAGAGACCAGTAGAAACATAAAATGTATTTTCCCTCTTTGTGATTCGAAAACGTCTATTTTGATGGTTTGGGATGCCTGTGGATTTCCAGAAGGTGCTGCGCGCTTTGGATTAACCCTTCCCCCTAGTCCCCCTTCGAATTGTTTCTCTGTGTTCCCTTACCGGCTCTTTATTAAGCGATCTAATTTTGTTTCATATCGAGGAATAGCGAGTTAATCTCAGATCATAATACTGGGATCAAGACTGGTGTGCATTGCAAAAATAAGCGTGATTTACCTTCTATATTTCGCTGTAAAAACTGTAGTTAACTGAGAAAGATCTGAAGTCGTGGTCTCAGCCCGCTGTCGTCGCAGACTGCACTGTAATTGTCAATGTCTGATGGGTCTTGATGGGGCACTATCGAGAGACTGGCAAGATTTAGCTGAAGCCCTCTTCTTTCTGTTTTCCTGTTCTCTCCTACCCATAAGGTATTTAAAAAAAAAGATTTTGTATTTTCGGGCGTTCATGCGCTCGTAAAAATAGAGAATACTACCCGACGTGCGCGTTAGCAGACGTGTCTGACAAAAATCATGATGTCGATATCTTGTCAATGACTCGCTCGTTTAAACATCCGTGTAAAGTGCGCAGCACGTTAATTTCGTTATCCATTTAGATAAGCTGCGACATTTTTGCGCTTATTGTAATCTTCTGAGTGGCCTGGGCTACTAGAGTGCAGCTGGTTTTAGTTTATAATAATAATAATAATAATAATAATAATAATAAAAACAATCTTTAAAGAGGAAGCGCCCGTCACGTAAATACGTGGTTTTCAGGGAGGTCCTTTTCAGAGAGTTTGCCAATGAATACATTACTGCTATTTCCACTGTTTGGTTTTGTTTAACTATCTTTGTTATGTTTTAAATATTTACTAGTGTCCTTCAGTTTAACCGACTGTACTCCTTAGCTTGGACATTGAGTATCAAAATGGGACCTTTGGGGCCTATGGGAGGGTGCGAACGCACCCCGTGCACCCCCTCTGGTTACGGGCCTGAATTTACCTTATCAACTTAGTTGATAAATCCAAATTTTTTGTTTCACTTCCCCACACACGCAGCACCACAGTTTCTTTAGAAATTAACCCCCTTTCTTCTCTTTCTATAACAGCTTTTTCAGTCCTCCATGGGTTGTTTCTGACTAAAAGAACATGGCCTCTCAACCCAACAGCACAGTTTGTGGGCTACCCAATTGGGTTGCTTTTCCAACTAATGACTCCACCTCTTACATTAACGATGCTCTGGCAGTTGCTGTAAACATTCCCTTGAGTATCTTTGCGTTTCTTAGCAACCTTACCATCGTCGTCATAGTAACTAGAACACCGCAGCTTCACAAACCCTGCAACATCTTGCTATGTAGCCTGGCCGGCGCTGACTGCCTGACAGGCGTGACGTCACAGCCACTGTATTTCATTTGGCGTTTGATGCTTCATCGTGCCCGACAGTCATGTGACTTTCAAACCGAGCTGCTTGAGACACGTTACGTGCTTAATACATTGACAGGTGGATGGTCCTTCGGTACACTGACGCTGATGAGCTTTGATCGAGCGTATGCATTGTCCAAGCCGCTGTTGTATCGTGCTGAAGTCACTAATCAAGGTACAGTATGGTGAACGGCCAGTCTTAAGGCCAACAAGTCAATATAAATCCTTTATCAGCTTGAAAAAAAGCCGAATGGAATCGATTCCTTATTGGAAAACCCTATTTTTCTAGACCACCTTTTAATTGTACTTACGACTGTAAATTTTTTTTTTGTAGTTTTAAAGTGTGACAAAATTAATAGCTTTTAGCTATTAAGTGCCATCCTCCTGAAATAAAGACTTCTACTATGATAACGAAAACGAAGGTTATACCCATAGTTTCTCCTTTCCTTTTCACCTTCCTTTTAACAGGCGCCATTGTAGCAGCTTTGATCACCTGGGTAACCTGGCTTCTGCTGACCATTCTTATTCACTTTATCCTTCCCCATGCCGTCGAGTACGCCATTATAGTGATTTCCGCCGGCCTGTTTATTTTACTCCCTACTGTCAATCACGTCAGAATGTTCCTGTCCGTCCGTCGCCATAACAACCAGGTAGTTGGTGATGTCAACCAGCAGCAGCTTATGGTGATGTTTAAGCGTGAAAAGAAAGTGGCTTCGGACATGCTCATTGTGTCAGTTACTCTTTTTGCTTGCCTTGGTCCGATACTGATTGTAAAGTTGGTTATCTTTTACACTTCGCCTAAATTGTACGATCTCCTTTACCCATGGGCCTTCACGATGATCTATCTTAACTCCTCCATAAATCCCGTTCTTTATATCGCAAGAAATAAAGAACTCAGAAGTGCATTAAAGGCAGTTAGGCCATTTTGCTTTTAGAAGGAACTTGTAAGAGTAAGCGGAGAGGTGTTAGGTAACATGCATGGACAGTCAATAATGAGCAATAAATCAATCAAGACATTGCATGTATGAGTCAGTTTGTTCTAACAAAGCTGTTATCCGTGTAATATCCGAAAAAAAATAAGCTGGGAAGTTTATTGAACACTACTTAATGTCGTTTCTAACTGGATGGGAGGTTAACTCCTCTACCCTGGCATGCATGGCTGGCTTGGCTTGAAACAACACAAAATTATACTTCTTCGGCCTTTTTGAGAAAGGCGGCGCTTTTTTTTCCCTTCTAGTTTGTAATAGACGTAGGGCAAATACAGGGTGCCTGCTTATCATGATAAATATGGTTTTCACCGGCGTCGGAAGCACAATGCAAACCGCTTAAAGAAAGTATGATAGCGTTAATGTGGAGGTGAGAACGGGATCAACGCTTTTGCTAAAGGGTCCTTATCCTAAGCTTGCAGTTGTGGCGTTGTTAGTAAAACAAGGCCTTTATAAGGATTGGTTTAATATTACATGTAAGAGAGCGTATTGACTGTATTGTGTATATCACATTTTACCACAGCACACTGCCCCGTGGGCTGCTATTCTCTCTCCTCTATTTTCGCCAAATTTGGAGATGCAGCGCTTTAGAATTCTCGCCTGACTACTTTAAAGTGCAAATTTAGTTGAAGTCGACAACATCTAAATATCTAGACTTTTTGTCGCAAATGTTTGATCTGTTTTGTTTGTTTGTTTTTTTTTTGCGATTTAGAACTACTGGTATTTTCCTGTAGGAGTAAATTTTCATTTTTTTAATTTGTCTATATTCTCTACAGCTAGTCATCGGCATGTAAACTCTAACTCACTGGAAAGTAGCAACTGAATTTTTGTGACAATTTTTTGTTAAGGGATCTTTTTTCACCTGGTTCGTTAAGAAGTGAAAAATTAAAACTCGCAAAACGTAACTAATTGTTTTAGTATTCCTTTTGCTTGTTGAGTGGTATTACCTTTTTTGTTGAGATCGGGTGCCAAGAATTTCCTATCACCGGGATAACAGTTATGATCTGTTGCGGCACTACCGTACTCGCTGCAAAATCACAATCAGGAATGCTAAATGATCAGTTAAGTGGAAGTGGAAGAAAAGCAGCTTGTCTACTTGTAATTATTGTGATGTTCAAGATTAATTGCAATTAGCGTCCAAGAGGTTTTTGCCTTTGAGGGTTGACCGCTATGGATTTTCAAAGAAAAATGCATTTTTTCAATATCCCGTTTGGATCAGTTTGTCTTTACGGTTCCCCCGCCACAGACAGAGTACGAGTATAAATCAGCAGAGGTAAATGTGATATGTGTTCTATAACGAAATAATCAGCTGTTCATCACGATTTAATCGTTTGCTTTTCAGTATCTTTTTCTCTTGTTTTTGAAAAAAGTTTAAGTCATGCATGCGATAAGGGTATTTGCATAAATTTCAACTTTTGATATACCCACCTAAATTAATGAATACATTTTGCTATTGAGAACGGAAATTCAAAATTCTGATAAGAAACAGCGACACACTTGTCGATATCATATGACCGTCGCGACGATTAACGAAAATCACCAGGTGTTGTGCGACGGCGATTTTCGTTGACATCATGATTGCCTCGACTAGCAATTAAAATTGTTGATATCGGCTATTACATCTTCCCTTCTTCATTAGCAGAATCTTTATTTTGATTAGCCTGTGTAGAGCCGCCTGCTCTCCTCAAAAAAAAAAAATCGGAGAACATGACTCATGCCCCTCTGACTCTTTTCTTGAGGAGAGCGGGCGGGTGTCACAGGCTACATTTTGATTCATTAATCAATTTTGGATTCACTGTTCTTTGCTTTTAAATTTGGATTTATCAACTGAGTTGAAACGGTAAATTGGCCACCGTAGAGATATTGAAAGCTAACGTTTTAAGCGTAGCTCTTCGTCTGAGCGAATCAAGGAATTGTGGGTTGTGATTGGTTTATATGAAGAATGGTACAAACCATCCAACAGCCCACAATTCCTTGATTCGCGCTGACGAAGGTCTAACGCTCGAGGACGTGAGCTTTCATTTATCTTTTATTTTTTGTTTTTTATTTTTATTTTTTCTAATAATTAATAAGATGTTTTATTTCATTACACAACAAGGCTTTACAAATGTTTACAAAACATTAAACTTTTAAACTTAAATACACAAATAGACAAAAATACATGAAGCAGAAACTAGAAGGAAATAAATTATAAGGAAAAAAAGAAATTAGGAAGAGAAAAAAGGGGGCAAGACGTGTGTCATGCTTTTCATTAGACACTGCATGTATTGCCTTATTTTCTTGTTTAAAGCGAGAGAGCTTGGGGTCACGTTCGTCCAGAAAACAAGTAAAGAAAAAAAGCGCACAAGAAGGGGGACAAAAGGGTCCTTTTTTTCAATTCAAATTTATTTGGGTGGCCTGCTGTTTCTATTTCAAAGTTTCTCTTGAGAATTTGCTTAAAATTGATCCAACTTATAATTTTTCCTTTCACTTTGCAACACCATTAATTTTTAGCTTCAAGTTCGATGTATCTGGCCTCAGGCCCAGAGCCGTCGTTATCTCTAGAATGTAAGACTCCTGAACAACTTTACATTCTTTCAGCCAATCCACAACCTTAGACCAAAAACATTGGGTTTCGTTGCAATCCCAAAAGAGATGAGTAATTGTTTCAAGTTCAACACCGCAAAAAGAGCAATTACCGCTTTCCTTTACGCCAATTTTTAGCAGAAAGGAATTTGTGGGAATGCTCTGATGTAAAAGCTTAAATTGAAACTCAATCAACTTTGAACTATTAGTACACTGGCGGGTTAACAGATAAGCTGCTTTCCAATTTATCTCGGTACAATTACAATCCGACATCCATTTTTCTTGACTCTTGGCAGGTAAAGATCCCTTTTTTTCTACAGGGACCTTGTATACGAGTTGACTTGCTTTTTTCGCTTTTTCTAGCTTAGAAGTCATTGGTTCGTGCTTCATCGATTCCGTTGGATTATTTCCGAGAGACTTTTTCACTATTTTAAGCATAGAAATAACGCCACAATAGGTAAGAGGACACGGTGTGAATTTAAATTTTGCCTTAAATTCTTGATACGAGAGAAAGGAGTTATCGTCTTTAAGCAAATCCCTGACTTGATTAATGCCACTCCTAAACCAGTCAGAATAGAAAAAAGTCTTTTTGGCGATTTTAAACACCGAGTTAAACCAAAGAGTTTGAGAATGGATATGCTCAACCGATTTTAACTGGGGTTCAAAGTTAACTTCGGTCCAGATATTCAGAACTTCTTTTAAGAAAGGGTCCTCAAAATATAGGGGGTTTAGAAGGTCATTTTTGCTCAGGTCGTAAGTAAAAAACATCTTCCCCCTAAAACATTCCAATTCCAGATCCAGGAAAAGTTTCCATTTACCTTTGTTCTCATCGTCCAAATATTTTTTAATCCAAGAGCACTTTAGGGCTTTATTAAAAGACTCAATGTCCAACATTCTAAGACCACCGTCTTTAAAGTCGTTTATCATAACTTTTCGCTTTATCTTATCGTTTTCCCGTCCCATGGAAAATCATAGAAAAGGCTACTTGACATCCCTTTGATTGAAGGGATGTCAAAACATAAACTAGCTGTGATGCCACAAGGCTTTTTAAAACAACGATTTTCCCGATTAGGCTTAACCTTCGGAGACTCCGCGAGGTGAGACACTTTCTTGCCGTTTCCAATTTTTCGAGAAGATTCAGTGATAAGGATATCTGTGGGTCGTTTGAAAACCAGACCCCTAAAGCTTTTACTTTTTGCTCTGGCCATTTGAGGTTCTTTTCTGGGGAGAGAACAACTTTACTGTTGGACATTGAGCCTATCCAGAAAGCTTCTGTCTTTTTGTAATTAAGCCTGAGGCCGGACACGTTTCCAAATGTTTCTAACGTTGACATAGCCTCCCGGAAGGACTTCTCGGAACCATCTAGTGTTAAAGTGGTGTCATCGGCATATTGGCATAACTTAATTTCGGTGTTTTTGACAATAATCCCTTTAATATTTGGATTAGCTCGGATAGCATTTGCCGGGAGTTTAGCTGAAATAATGATTAAGTAGGGGGAAAGGGAGCAGCCTTGTCTTAAACCCCGAGATAACTTGAAGAAATTTCCCGCCCATCCATTGTTCAGCACTCAGCTTTCGGCACCGCTGTAAAAGACATTTATAGAGTGAATCAATGACTGCCCAAAACCAAGATGCTGCAAGGCTTTTCTAATAAAGGGCCACTCTAAAGTGTCAAATGCTTTTTCGAAATCTAGAAAGAGGAGAAGGCCTGGAGTATTTTTCTCTGCATGCACAGAAAATGATCAAACTATCGATCAAGCGAATGTTTTCTTCAATAAACCTGCCCTTTTTGAAGCCCGTTTGATCATAATTGATTATTTTCGGGATCACCGTCTTAATTCGGTTCGCAATAGTCTTGGTCGCGATCTTATAATCACAATTGAGTAGAGAAATGGGCCGCCAGTTCTTAATATAATAAGGTACCGTATTTTTTTTGGTAAAAGTTTAATTATCCCTCTTCTTTGCGTCACGGAAAGTTGCCCTATTTCATAGCCGTAATTTAGAGCCTTTCCAAACGTATCTGAGATGTCATTCCAAAAGAATTTGTAAAATTCAGCAGGTAGACCATCCGTTCCCGGTGATTTACCTACTTCCATGCTTGTTAAGGCCGTTAAACATTCGTTCTTATTTAGGACTTCCTCACATACATTCTGCTAATCGTCACTGAGCACGTTTCTTTTTGGTCGAAGAAAACCTTAGAAATCTCAGATTCTGTCAGGTCACCTTGAGACGAATAAAGTTTGCTGAAGAAGGATTCACATTCGGCTAGAATCTCCTTATTAGAGAATACAAACTCCGGGTCACTGTTTTTGAGCTGGTTCACTGTCCCTTGCTTAAAGTGTCTTTGTTCCAAATTAAGGAAGTACTTCGTATTCTTTCGCCCCTCATTGTACCATACAATCTTCGACCTTAGGATGGCACCCTTGGTTCGATGCTCCACTAATTTTTCAAGTGCTTCTGTTTTCCCTTCAAGAGCTTCCGTAATGGAAAGTATTTCAGATACTGTTTTACCGGCGCTAGAAAGTTCAGTTTCTAATTTAGCGATTTCTTTTCCAATTTCCTCTTGGATCTTATTTACTTTCTTCTTTTTCATCGCAGAATAGCTCAAGGAAGACTCTCTAACCTTAAGTTTTATCATTTCCCAAAGAAGGGCTGGGCTCACTATCGGGTCGTTTTCATAGCAAGTTTTGGTTTGGTGTATAGTATTCTTTATCAACTTAACATAATCTTCATCTGACAAAAGAGATGTGTTCAACTTCCAAAAACCATTCCCCCTTTGATTGGAATGCAAAGAGATTATCAACGTGATCACAGAATGATCTGTTTTATAGCCCGGCACTATATCTACGGTTTGTGTTATCGTAGCAACACTCTCACTGACCAGAAAGAAATCGAGTCGACAATGAATTTCAGGAGTTTTTCGTCGCCAGGTGTACCTTCTACCGTCGGGATTGAAGATCCTCCATATATCAACTAAATCAAATTCCGTAAGCGCGTCATGCACAGCACTTGCAGATTGTTTATGGGTCTTTGCAAGGCCGCCTTTTTTATCCTTTTCCATATCGATTAAAAGGTTAAAATCCCCACCGATTATTACATCATGGCCTTTAAAATCCCTCAGGTGATCAAAAAAATTTGTGAAAAACGACTTGTTGTCATCATTTGGAACATATAAGTTAGCAATTGTTAAGTAAATACCATTCGTTCTTATATCACAAATTAGAAATCCTCCCAGCGGGTCTATATAAGTTTTAAGGATCTGAAAAGTGAAATTGTCATTAAATAGTATACCGACCCCTGCTTTATTACTTGTGCAACAGCTGAAGAGGGCCTGATAACCCCATTCAGACGTCCACTGTTGCATATAAAGGTTATTTGTATAGTGTGTTTCCTGCAACAAATAAATTGAGAATTTTTTCGACCGGAGCCAATTAAACGTTTCTCTTCGTTTTTCCTTGTTCCCCAGCCCTCTCACATTAAGCGAGGCTACACTAACTTTAAGATCCATCTTGGTTCACGATATTTATGATAATATCCATGGACATGACGCTCGCCTTCCAGTAAAACAAGCAAAAAAACACTAACCTACTAATTAAAAGCATACACACAAAAAAAACAGACTGTTGAAAAATTAGAGAATAATTGCAACAAAGCAAAACAAAATGTACAGAAAACAAAGACTTAGCTGAAAAAAGAACTTAAAAGTGATAATTTGGTTCACGGTGCAAGAGGTAGAAAGCACTGTGGTGGCGCTTAGTGATGTCGAAAGGCGTGATATTTCCAAAAACAATGGCTTGTGAAACTTGTTTGAAAGTGTCTAGGGAATTAGCATGGGCACGCGAAAAATTGCATTTTGATGAATGATCGTGAAAAGCCAACAGATTTACTGCAGAAAGAAAAAAATATAGATATATATATCTTTCCAAACTTATCTACAAGCATGCAATAATAGAAGCAAATAGGAAAAAAGGACTGGTGAAAAAAGTAAATGCCTACTCAGGGGACGTAGAAGTGTGCTGATTGCCGTAATCCTTTGATGGCAATAAGAAGCCCGGGAGCTTATCCGCTGAATAACTATCGCTATTTACAAATAATTTATTACCTTTGATTGAAACCCGTGTAATGTTCAAGTCTTTCGGTTTCCTATAAGCTGCTCTTAGTTTCCCACGTATGATCGCTGACTCCGCAGACAGATCCTTGTCGATGAAGACAGAGGAAAAGTGTGGGCTTTTGAGTAGTTCCTTAGGGGGGCATGAGTCGTCAAGACGACTTTGACGCACTTGAAAGGTTACATTGCAGAGCAGCAAGGATCATTTTTAACCTACCAAAAGACATGCCATCTACTGAAGTCCTTGACCGCGCTAAATGGGACACTTTAAGAAATACGTACAAACTTTCGATTCTGAAACTTATCTATGAGATCTACCATAATGACTCCCCCTCCTGCATGGCTCGACTTGTAACCAAGTTTCAACACTCGTACAATTTTAGAAAAAAACATTTATTAATTCCCCCATCATTTAATACCAATTTCATGAAACTTTCAACATCTTACAGGGGGGCAGTGCTCTGAAACCTTTTACCGCGAGAGTGTCACGAAGCAATATCCCTCAGGAGTTTTATGAAAATGATGAACACGTCGAACATAATTAAAAATACCGATTTTAACAACCTCTTTTGTAAGAGTTCTTAGCGCTTTTTATCTTTTTATCGTTGTAACAATTTTAGAAATTTATCTATTTTTAGCGATTAGTTTAGCGTTTTTTACCTCAATATAGTTTAATGTTTTTATCTACTAGTATTAATGTTTTATTTACACACGACCCCACAAGCTATGAAGCTTTTTTACCCCATCGTGTCTAAATAAAGGTTTTGTTGTTGTTGTTGTTGTTGTTCTTTCCCAAACGGCGTCTACATCCATTCTTGAAATAAAGCGAGCCAGAATCGGCCGTGGACGAGAGCGCTGCGACTGCTCTTCTCCTGCTGCGGTACTGTTGGTGTAGCTGGATGAAGACGTCCTATCCCTTCTGTTACCAACTCGGTGGATGGCATGAAAATTGATCTCATTTGGGTTCATACCGAGAGATAATAACGTCTGTGACTTTGCTTACACATTCTTCAATGGTTTCTCCTTGGTTTTCAGAAATATTATAGAACCGTAGGTTTTCCCCTCTTGAATAGTCTTCTTGTTTAATGATACGATCTTTAAGGGCACTTACTTCTTCATTCAATTTTGCATTCTTCGTCAGCGCACTCGCCGCTTGCGCCTTGAGAGACTCATTTTCTTTCTTAAGACTTTCAATGTCTTTCCACGCAGCGTCAACTGACTTCTTGAGGTCGTTGAGGTCACTTTTGATGGCTAGGATGTCTTGCTTGAGTTCTAGTTTTAGCGCGGCCATCTCATTTTCTACTTTGGTAAAGCCGTTCTCTATTCTCAGATGAATGTTTGACAACTTTTCAAGAATCTTGGACTCCTCTTCGACATCAGTTGAGCTTGACTCACGTGCTCGCTTCTTCTCCTGTGATTTATTCGGCATGACTTTCAACGATTACTATAACTCCCAGCTCTTCAGGTTCTTGAGTAGCTTTGAAATCTCAAAATGTTGAAAAACTGTCGAAAAAACATCACCTAGCTGAGTACACTCGCCATAGTTTCGGTTAGCTCAGAGAAGCCGCCTAACTGCCATGACAGTCCGCACCAGTCCCCCAAACGTGAGCTTTCAATTTCTCTAAAGGGGTCAAATTACCTTATCAACTCAGTTGATGAATCCAAATTTTTGTGTTTCACTTCCCCACCGACGCAGCATCACAGTTTCTTTAGAAACTAACTCCCCTATTTCTCTATTTTAACAGGTTTTTCAGTCTTAAATAGGTTGTTACCGACTATAAGAAAACATGACCTCTCAGCCAAACACCACAGTTTGTGGGCTACCCCTTTGGGGTGCTTTTCCGGCTAATGACTCTGCTTCTTACATCAACGATGCTGTGGCAGTTGCTGTAAACATCCCCATAAGTACATTCGCATTCGTTAGCAACCTCGACATCGTCGTCATAGTAACGAGAACACCGCAGCTTCACAAACCCTGCAACATCTTGTTATGTAGCCTGGTCGCCGCTGACTGCCTGACAGGCGTGACGTCACAGCCGCTGTATTTCATTTGGCGTTTGATGCTTCATCATGCCCGACAGTCATGTGACTTCTAAATCGAGCTGCTTCAGACGCGTTAAGTGCTTAACACATTTACAACTGGATCGTCCTTCGGTGCACTGACACTGATCAGCTTTGATCGAGAGTATGCGTTGTCCAAGCCGCTTTTGTACTGCGTGGAAGTCACCAATCAAGGTACAGTACATTGAACGGCCAGTCTTACGCCCAACTGGTCAATACGATCCCTACTATCAGCTTTAAAATAGCCGAATGCAATCAATCCCTTATTGGATTCGCATATCGTACTTGTAAGCTTATGTGTTACACATTCATTCTTTTGGTAGTTTTAAGGTTCACAAAATTAATAGTATCTAGCTATTAAGTGCCACCCTCTTAAAATAAAGACTTCTATCGTGATAATAAAAAGGAAAGTAGCACTCATAATTTCTCCTTTCCTTTTGACAGGCACCAGTGTAGCCGCTTTGATCACCTGGGTAACCTGGCTTCTGATGACCATTTAAATTTATTTTATCGTACCCTATACCGTTAATTACGTACTTCTACTGATTTCTGCGGGTTTGTCTATTTCACTCCCTACTGTCAATCACGTCAGAATGTTCCGATCCGTCCGTCGCCCTAACAACCAAGTAGTGGGCGACGTCAACCAGCAGCAGCTTGATGTGATATTTAAGCGTGAGAAGAAAGTGGCTTCGGACATGCTCATTGTGTCAGTTACTCTCTTCGCTTGCCTTGGTCCGATACTCATTGTAAAGTTGGCCATACAGTACACTTTCCCTAATTGTATGATCTTCTTTACCCGTGGGCCTTCACGATGATCTATCTTAACTCCTCCATAAATCCCGTTCTTTATATCACAAGAGAGTGAATTCTATAACCCGTTTCTTATATGCTAATGAGAATCACTAAATGCTAATGAGAAGAACAATTAAAAAACTGAGCACGCACAACTGAAACCATTGAAAATAACAAGCCTTAAAATTAGCTATTCTTTTCTTTCACTGTTTGCATACCAGCGTGAGAAAGTACCGGCACGAGTGTTTCTCTGCCACAGGCGTCAGAAAGTTAGCTTTTTAATTTACTAAACGCAGGGCCGTGCATGGGGGTTACGAAAGAGAAGCGTTGAACTGAAATTTAGTTCACTGTTGCATGTTCAAAATGTCGAAAGTCGTGTCATACAGGTACATGTAAGTCGAGCTGCCTTGTGGAGTTTGTAGCGTCCTTTTTGAAATGACAACTTGAAACCTAGTGTACCAAGTATTATTTTTCTGCAGCTGTACTCCGTATCTTTTTTAAAATGCTTATTTTCTTTGGCGTATGCTGAACACAGGTGCGCATTTCAATCGTGAATCGCTCGTGCGTACCCAAACCGGTCATTAGAATATTACGCACCTCACTAGCATATAAGAAACGGTTATACGAATTCACTCTAAGAAATAAAGAACTTAGAAGTGCCTTATAGGCAGTTAAGCCATTTTGCTTTTAGAAGGAACTTCTAAGCGTAAGCGGAGAGTTATTAAGTGACATGCATGGACAGTCAATAATGAGCAATAAACCAATCAAGACATTGCATGTATGAGTCAGTTTGTTCTAAGAAAGATGTTATCCATGTAGAGCTAGGATGTTTATTGAACACTACTTGTGTCGTTTCTAACTGGACGGGAGGTTAACTCGTTTAACCTGACATGCATGGCTGGCTTGGCTTGAAACAACACAAAATTTTACTTCCTCGGCCTTTTTGAGAAAGGCTGCGCTTTTTTCCCCTCTAGTTTGTAATAGAGGTAGAGCAGGCTGTCTGCTTATCATGATAAAGATGGTTTTCACCAACGTCGGAAGCACAAAGCAAACCACGTAAAAAGAGCATGATAGTGTTTATGTCCAGGTGAAAACGGGGTCAACGCAAAGACAAAATATATTCCTTTCCTTATCCATATGTATATGCTTATGCTTATTCTCAAGGGCCCTTATCCTAAGCCTGCGGTCGTTGCGTTGCTAGTAAAACAAGGCCTTAACAAGGAGAGTGCATTGGCTGTATTATGTATACACCCGTTTGAAAAATCGTTGTCGGGTGAAAAGTATAAACAATGGACAATGCGACACAATGGAACTCTGGAAAGATGGCAGGGGCAAGTTTGTTACTAGGTCTCGTTTCTTGATATTCAAAATATATTATTTTTCCAAGATATAATTTAAAGAGTAAATGTACACGTCTCCAAGAAGAGAGGCAAGTTTTCATGCTTCCCAGAGCACCATTGGGTCGCATCGACAAAGTTTTATCAATTTTGTGTGTAACTATTCACCACAGCACACTGCCCCGTTGACGAAGCTCTGTGGAAAACAGCACCTCATGAGCTGACGTGTCTTGGCTTCGCGAAATCATTTCGCGAAGACAGTATTTTTACTGTCTGGCGTTTTCCTGTTCCATGATTTTGTTTCACTCAATAATAGTAAATTGTTAAAAAAAATCTATTCATTCTGAGATAAGCCATTCATTTAGAGAGTTAAGACAGTTAACTGTGAATTAAGAATTGTTAATTCATGCACTTTAAGAAGGACGACTTTAAAATTCTCCGTCCTTTAGATCGACATTAACAAGCCATCTCTTCCTTTTCTGATCTATTGGAGACGCGGACTGCTATTCTCTCTCCTCTATTTTGGCCAAATTTGGAGATGCAGCGCTGTAGAATTCTGGTCTGACTACTTTAAAGTACAAATTTAGTTGAAGTCGACAACAGCTAAATATCTAGACTTTTTGTCGCAAATGTTTGATCTGACTTGTATGTTTGTTTGTTTGTTCCTGTGATTTAGAACTGCTGACATTTTCCTGTAGATGTAAATTTTCATTTTTAATTTATTTTCTCTACAGTTAGTCATCGGCTAGTTAATTCTAACTCACTGGAAAGTAGCAACTGAATTTTTGTGATAAAATTTCGTCAAGTGATCTTTTTTGTCATCTGGTTCGTTAAGAAGTCAAAAATTAAAATCCGCAAAACGTAACTAAATGATTTTCGTATTCCTTTTGCTTGTGCAAATGATTATGTCACTTGGAGTCCTTGTGAAAATACTTTCCTACTCAGACATTCCTAATATGATCATGCTTATGTTTTCATGTGTTAATGTTGTTTTTAGTAGAAGAGCCCTCAAGCTATGTTTAGACGCGCTTGTGTTTGCGTCACTAGTGAAATTCAGGGGTGTTTGACGGTATTGACTACATTGTCCCGATGAAGCTGTTTTGCAGAGAACAGTGTTCCACGAGCTGACGTATCTTCGCATCGCCAATTATTTTACTGTCTGGCCTTTTCATGTGTCCTGAATTTCATACTGTTAATAAGCGCATTCGATATAAAAGGGGCCCTGAAAATAAATCTTTCATTCAAAGTTCTGATTGGTTGATTGTGTTGTTTCAGTCCGTTGTCATTGTTCAGAGTAATTAATTACTTTGGTTCTAGTTTTTCGACACTCATTTGAAAACCGCTCTAATATTGTAGCTACATGGAGGCCTTGTTTGGTTATTCAGAGCCTCATACAACCTTATTAGATAGAAAAATTGTCTTGGTTGTTCAAAAAATCATAATTTACAAATTTCACTTTACGTTGTCAGATACAAATTCACCCGACAAGATCGAAAGATATCATGTGTAGCTAAAGTTCCGTCTTAAGTTTGCCGTTGTCAATGCGAAACGATGAAAAAAATTTTGAGATAAATGGTCATAAACATCTGTGTCGATGTTTTGATTTTTTTACGCGCGAGGAACGAGAGATAAAAGGTACTCAGGTTCTTGGGGCAACCTTTCTTCGTGCAGTTATCTTGACGCCGCAGAGAAATTGCACCAAATGAGTGGTATCCAGTGTTTAGCTTTATTCTCCTTTTTTATTAGATCGGATGCCAAAAACTCCCTATCACCTGGAGAACACTTATGATTTTGTTGCGGCACTACCGCGTAAAAACTAAATCACGATCTGTTTTTACGCGATAAGTTAAGTGGTGAATGCTAAATGATCAGTTAATTAAGCCAAAACATGGCTTCTCAGCGCAACACCACAGTTTTATCGTGTGAAATAAAGGATGATGTGTTTGATGATGGTCACTTAAGTGGAGGTGGAAGAAAAGCAGCTTGTCTACTTGTAATTATTGTGATGTTCAAGATTAATTGCAATTAGCGTCCAAGAGGTTTTTGCCTTTGAGGGTTGACCGCTATGGATTTTCAAAGAAAAATGGATTTCTTCAATATCTAAATAAAGAGCATACAAATCAATTAGTTGGGTCTGAATTTGTCTTTACGGTTCCCCCCTGCGCGCACAGAGTAGGGGTGAGCATGAATCAGCAGAGGTAAATGTGAAATGTGTTTTATAAGGAAATAATCAGCTCTTCATCACAATTTAATCGTTTGTTTTCCAGTATCTCTTTCCTCTTGTTTTTGTAAAAAAAAAAACCGTTTAAATCATGCATGCGATAAGGGTAGTTGCGTAAATTTCTGCTTTTGACATACCCACATAAATTAATGAATATATTTTGCTATTGTGAACGGAAATTCAATATTCTGATAAGAGACAGCGACACACTAAGCGATTTTATAATTTCGTCCCGACGATTTACGAAAATCACCAGGTGAGCCCGCCACTGCGACGGCGATTTTCGTTGACATCATGATTGCCTCGACAAGCAATTGGAATTCGGTGTTGATATCGGCTATTACATCTTTCCCCCTTCATTAGCAGAATCTTCATTTTGATTAGCCTGTGTAGAGCCGCCCGCTACCCTTAAGAAAAGATCAGAGAACATGGCTCATGCCCCTCTCTGATTCTTTTCTTGAAGAGAGCGGGCGGCTGTCACAGGCTACATTTTGATTAATTAATCAACTTTTAATTCATTAGGATTTTAAAGTTGAATATTTTCACCTGTGTTCTTTACTTTTACATTTGGATTTATCAACTGAGTTAAAAACGGTAATTTGGTCACCGTAGAGATATTGAAAGCTAAGTTTTAAGCGTTAGCCCTTCGTCAGAGCGAATCGCGGAATCATGGGTTATGTGTGGTTTATATGAAGAATAATACAAACCATACACAACCCACAATTTCTTGATTCGCTCTGACGAAGGACTAACGCTCGAGACGCGAGCTTTCAATTTCTCTACGGCGGCCGAATTACCTTATCAACTCAGCTGATATAAATCCAAATATTTTGTTTCACTTCCCCACAGATACACCACCACAGTTGTCTTTAGAAATCAACCCCTTTTTTCTCTTTCTATATCAGCTTTTTCAGTCCTCCATGGGTTGTTTCTGACTAAGAGAACATGGCCTCTCAACCCAACAATACAGTTTGTGGGCTACCCAACTGGGTTTCTTTTCCAGCTAATGACTCTACTTCTTACATTAACGATACTGTGACAATTGCTGTAAACACGCCCTAGGACACCGCAGCTTCACAAACCCAGCAACATCTTACTATGTAGCCTGGCCGGCGCTGACTGCCTGACAGGCCTGACGTCACAACCGCTGCGAGTGTATTTCATTTGGCGTTTGATGCTTCATCGTGCGCGACGGTCATGTGACTTCCAAACCGAGCTGCTTGAGACGCGTTACGCGCTTAATACATTGACAACTGGATGGTCTTTCGCTATACTAACGCTTATCAGCGTCGATCGAGTGAACGCGCTGTCCAAGCCGCTATTGTACTGCGCTGAGGTCACTAATCAAGGTACAGTGAGCAGCAACGCTAATGGCTACCCAGTACGAACCCTTTTTCAGCTTTAATGAAGCCGAATGCGATCATTTCCTTATTGGAAAACCCTATTACTCGCGGCAACCCCTTTAATTGTACTTGGCTGTAACTTTTCGTTGTCTGTGTGCTACATATTCTTTGCTTTTGTAGTTTTGAGGCTCACAAAATTGTTAACTTTTAGCTGTTAACCCGCCACCCTTTAGGACTTGAAATGTGATATTGAAAACGAAGGTAACACCCTTAACATTTTCCCTTTCTTTTGACAGGCACCATTTCACCAGCTTTGATAAACCTGGGTAGCCTGGCTTCTGATGACCATTTTAATTCATTTTATCGTACCCTATACCGTTTATTACGTACTTCTACTGATTTCTGCGGGTTTGTCTATTTCACCCCCTACTGTCAATCACGTCAGAAGGTTCCTGTCCGTCCGTCGCCATAACAACCAGGTAGTGGGCGACGTCAATTAGCAGCAGCTTAATGTGATATTTAAGCGTGAAAAGAAAGTGGCTTCGGACATGCTCATTGTGTCAGTTACTCCTTTAGCGTGCCTCGGTCCGATGCTGGTGATAAAGTTGGCCATACAGTACACTTTCCCTAAATTGTATGATCCTCTTTACCCATGAACCTTCACGATGATCTATCTTAACTCCTCCATAAATCCTGTTCTTTATGTCACAAGAAATAAAGAACTTAGAAGCGCGTTGAAGGCAGCAAGGCCTTTTTGCTTGTAGAGGAGTCTTTTAAGTGTGATCAGAGAGTTACTGGGTAACATGCATAGTGAGTGAAATGGATATTAAACCAATCAAGACAAGACTAATAAAGCTGTTATCCCTGAAACGTCTCAGAAAAAAATTAAGGTTCTTTAGTGAACACTACTTATATCGTTTCTAGCTCTTTTAACCTGGCATGGTTGGCATGACTTAACACAACGAGCGCAAAATTACTCGCTCGGCCTTTTTAAGAAAGGCGTCTTGTTTCCTTATTTTTCTAAATAGAGGTAGAGTGAAATTTGTTTTTCCAAGTAATTTATATGAACGATGAAAAAGTTTTCTTACTGTCGACTTAATACAGGCTGCCTTCTTATTATGGTGAGCATGCTTTTCGCTAGCGATGGCAGCACGAGGCAAATGTAAAGCAAGCATGATTCTGTTTATGTCGACGTGAGACCCTAAGCGTAAACAACGCAAATACAAAATATCTTCCTTGTGTTTATATAAGAATTGTTCCACGAGCGAGAAGTGGATATGTGGTGATAAATAACGCGCCGAGTTGGTTATAGTCACCTCATCTTGAACAAGCACGACTGGAATAATTGTTTCTTTGAATTCTCAACTTCGGTAACCGTTGCTGATTTTTTTTGCCTTGTTTTCGGACAATTTTTTGCTTCGTAGAAAAAACATTTTAACGCCACAACACATGACAAGATCAAATTTCCTTATAAGGTGAAAAGCAGGGTCATTGGCTGATAACCTGAGGGCAGTGAACCAATCAGAAAGCTAGAAATTCAATAACGCTTATGCTTATGCTCATGTGCCTTTATAAGGTCCCTTAGCTTGCGTTTGTTTGCGTCTACTAAAGCTTGCGTTTGTTTGCTGCAAAAAGCAGGCCTTAGTAAGGAGTTGCTTTACATTAAATGAAAGAGGGTGTATTGACTGCATTATAGTTAATATTTACAACATTTTACCACACCGCAATGCCTCGTTAACGAAGCTCTATAGAAAACAGTGCCCCACGAACTGACGCGCTTCCCCTCACCAAATTATATTTTTGTCGACCTTTTCATCTTTCGTGAATTTCTAACACTCAGAAAGTGTAATTTGTTTAACACAAAGAACTGAAATAAACCATTCTTTTAGAGAGAGTTTGCTGAATACCAAGAAATGTTATTTGATGTTGTCAATACATTAACAATAATTTAGTTGTCTGCATCCTCAAAGAACTCACTGAAAGAAGTATTTGAAGTCATCTTTACACGACAAGAGAAACTATCACAAGCCATCTCCTCTTTCTCCGATCTACTGGAAATGTAGGCTGCTATTGGCGCTCCTATTTTGGTCAGATTTAGAGTTGAGCGCTGTAGAATTTTCGCTTGACTACTTTAAAGTGCACCAGAGGAAATTTAAGTTGCATTTATTGCAAATTACCTTTTAAGTTGACAACATCTAAGGGTTTTAGCGATTCTACAGTCAGCAACCACTATCACCCATTTCTGCCATCTGTATGTGGAAGGTTAAAAACCAAATCACACTAAAAATACTAATCTTAACAATATAATACTAACTAAACCTACTTTCCATGAATGCTGTGTCTCTAATGAAGCTAATGTATTCAATTTGAAAAACTCGAGCTATTCGCTAAGAAACGGTGACTTCAACTTACGTAGATGTAGTACTGTTAACTACGGTAAACACTCATTACGTTATTTTGGTCCAGCATTATGGAGAAGACTAAACAATAATAAAAGGTGCTTAGTTTCCTTTGGTCAGACGTGGGGTGCGGTGATGTAGTTGTTAGCGCGTTGGTCTTCAGATCTGAAGGTCGGTGCTTCGAGGCTCAGTTCCTGGCAACGTGTTGTTTTTTAGACAAGGAACCTCCCCTCACAAATTTGTCTGTCTCCACCCCGGTGTATAAAATGGGCACCGGCGACATACAGCTGGGGGTGACTCTGTGGTGAACTAGCATCCCATCCAGTTGAGAGAAACAATACTCTCAGTTGCTTCATGCTACAGAAATTGGGTTACGCTCCCGCCGTGTAAGCCTCCTTGGCTCGTGTGCGACTTAGGGGCCGATTACATGAGCCGGGCTGGCTCTGACTGCCGAGATGACTGTTCAGCCCGGTATTGCATGGGGCGGGCCAGCCCGCCTGCGGCTAAATTTAGAAGCTGTCATGTGAAAAGATGGCTACATCGAAGAGCATGAATCAAGTGTTTTTATTCTCGCTAATCCATTGTTTTGGTGTATCATTTTCAGTTTTACGTAGCTTTATGGTCTGATAAACCTTTATGTGTTATATAGAAAGAGAAATATCGATCTTCTGATGAGCCATTTTGCTCTGAAGCGAAATTTAGTGACGAGAAAGTGTTGGCCTGGCTAGCCGGGCTGGCCCGGCAATCGCGATTACATGGTAAATGTTCATCCCGGCTAGCCGGAATCCCGGCATCGCGATGCCAGGATCCCAGCTAGCCGGGCTGAAATTTTTCCATGTAATCGTGAAGTTGATTTTTAGTGTGTTTCACAGACGTGCCGACATCCCGGCAAACCGAGCCAGCCCGCCTCATGTAATCGGCTCCTTAACCTTTTTTTTCCTTTGGGTAACGTTTCGTGCATTTGCCTTGGCGCGGCAGAAAATCGCACAAAACAAAGTCTTTCGCGCTGAGGTCCTTGAGCATCCTACGTTTCGCCCCCCTTAGTTAAATCGGATGTCGAAACATCTCTTACTATTGAGAGAGGTGTAAAAGCCAATCAGTTTATAGAACTTGATTTTTGAATGGCAAGTGATCAGTGAAGTGGAAGTGGAAGAAAAGCAGCTGGTCTACTTGTGATTATTGTGATGTTCAAGATTGCAATTTGCATCCAAGAGGATTATGCCTTTGACGGTTGACAGCTATTGGTTCTCTTTTTTTAAAGAAAATGGAATAATTCGAAATCCAAATAAAGAGCATGCAAATTCTGAGTTGACTTGGGTATGTCTATTTTCAAAGATACGCCGCCGCGCTCAGAGTACGAGATCGGCAGAGGTAAGAAACGGGTTCTTTGCTAAAAAAATCAGCTCATGAAGGCTACAATCCTTTTTTTGCTTTGTTTCACTTTTTTATTTTGAAAAAAGAGATAATCTAGATGATCTAGCTTTTGATATATGCAGCTATAATTCCACTCAATGTCATTTATCACGAGCACAAAGCTGACTAGTAGTTGCACACTGGCTACACATCGCGTTAGCTGTCAGCTTATGTACAACTTGATTACATTTAGAGGAATGATCATATGTTAAATTATTTCACCGGTGATTGTGCTGTGGTTGCCAGCAATAACCTGTAGAGTCTAGCGTGCCCCCTATACCACGATTGAAACCGAAATCGCCAGCCATCTGTTGTCAGCGATCACTTTCGCCACAGCAAACCTATAAAATCACTTAATGTGTCGCTAGGCTTTACGTCTAAACCGACAAAAGAATTACCTGGCTATATCACGGTCAGGTTGTTCACTAATTCTCTTATTCAAAGCTCCATCAAGTTTTTAGTTATAAGTTTCTTGTTTCAGACACAAACTTAGGAAAGTAGAAAAGAAACTTTAGGTGAGAAAAAAAATGAAAACCGTGAAACGAAATCTGTAAGTTTTCAAATCAGTACTAAACGTTAAGGTGCGCGTATTGCGCCGATTAATGTTTTGGCGTATTTTTTGAAAATGCGGATCACAATTTCACTCGAGCCTCAGCCTACTACCCCTATACTGTTTGAAACTATAGCGGGCAATTATAGCGTTTGAGAAGCAGTCTGTAGAGCAAGAAACAGCTTGAGAACGGACGCAAAGCGCGAGCAGGTTTTCTATCCGCTTCTCTTAGGATTTTTAACTTGAATTTTGTAACTTGGTCTCGTGTCCTCTACTTTCAGGATATTTTTCAGTGATCCGAGGATTGTTACTGACTAAAAAACATGGCTCCTCAGCACAACACCACGGTTTGTGGGTTACCCCCTTGGGTTGCTTTTCCAGCTAATGACTCCGCGTCTTACATCAACGATGCTGTAGCAGTTGCTGTTAACATCCCCATGAGTATGTTTGCGTTTCTTGGCAACCTCGCCATTTTCGTCACAGTAACAAGAACTCCGCGGCTTTATAGACCCTGCAACATCTTGCTATGTAGCCTCGCCGCCGCTGACTGCTTATCAGGCTTTATTTCACAGCCATTGTTTTTTGTTTGGCGTTTGATGCTTCACCGTGCCCGCCAGTCATGTGACTTCCAAACCGAGCTGTTCGAGACGCGTTACGTACTTAATACATTGACAACTGGATGGTCCTTCGCTACACTGACGCTTATCAGCTTCGATCGAGCGCATGCTCTGGCCAAGCCGCTGATTTATCATGCTAAACTCACGAATCAAGGTCTGTTAGTTGTATCCAACATGCTTTAATCATTTTTCAGGTAATATAGATGCTGACAAGCCATGATTAAGTTAGTGCAGGAAGAGTAAGGAAACTTAAGATAGCAGTAAAGTTCGCAATGTAGCGAGCCTCAGAAAGAGACGACTAATGGCCCATTTTAGAGTAACAAAATGCAACCACAATGCAATGCAATGCAATGCAATGTAACTACATATAGTGAGTGCAAAAACAGCGGTGCTTCAATTGACAAATCAGCTCAGACTGCAAACATAATACCAGAAAAAGATTGATCTCTTTAAATTTTACAGAAAAATATGTCTGTTAAGACGATTTCCGCTCAACGTCCGAGCAGTAGGTGCAAAAATTAAGTTACCAAAAAAAAATATACTTGCAGCGTATTCACATTTTGAGAACAGATAAGACGAACTTATAGACACTTTCTCCCAGGCTGACCCCGCGAGATTTGAAGTTATCCATATTTCAATTAAAAAGACGCTTCATGTCAGTTCAAAACAAAATGGCGCCATTTTTAGCACATTCTTTTACGAGATTTGAGATTAATTTTCTCAATAATGCTTGAGAATTTCATCGCAGGGTCTCTTGAAGAAATTAATTAAAGTGAGATGTTTCAAATAGCATTGAAGATGTTACCATCTTGTGAGTAGTTTATTAGTAAATATTTTTTCACTTGTTGCACGAACATTGAGCGGAATCCGTCTTAATGCCTTTTTAGTTTTAAAAAAGTGCGTATGTTTTCACATTTGCAACCATTTTCTAAGATCGGGGTATATAAGTTACTCTTTTTAGTTGTACCCGAAATTAGCAACCTCCTGAAAGTAACCATATAACAAGGCTGCCAAATTCTATTAACGCAACAAGGGATTTTTCTTAAAATTCGAACTTCACGCTATTCTCCTGATTGTGCGAAATTGCAACTTACAACTAGCAACGAAAACACGCTGAAAGAAGAGAAATAAAATCCCTTTAATAAGCTCAGCCTCGATTACTGAATTTCTCAATGTAAACTTTGAATTAATTGAATTTCTAGTGTGTTCATTGGTTCAGAGTACACTGTGTATCAGCGACTGTGCTTTTTACCTCTTAAGGAAGCTGGACGCCAGGTCGAGTGCTGCAATGTCAAGTTCTCAGCGCAAAACAAACGTTTTTCCCAATAATATGACAAAAAATAAAGAGGAACTTTATTTATAACATCATATCCAACGCGCCCTGGTGGCTTTCACATAGCCATAAGCCTAAACAAATTTTGCCTTCTGTGGTCTGTAGACGATAAAAAAAACTAAAATATTCATTTTCACTCCAAAGAAACTAACAGCAAAACCCCTTTCAAGGAAATTAAGATTAATCCTGCCTCCGTGCTGCCAAGAAAACACAGAATTTACTCCTTTAGTTTTACCGTTGAAAACGAAGGTAGGACCCTTAACATTTTCCCTTTCTTTTGACAGGCGCCATTATAGCCGCTTTGATCACCTGGGTAACCTGGCTTCTGCTGACCATTTTAATCCATTTCATCCTTCCAAGCATCCTTCAGTACATACTTCAGCTGACTTCCGAGATGCTGTTTATTCTACTTCCGATTGTCAATCACCTCAGAATGTTACTGTCCATCCGTCACTTTAACAAGCAGCTAGCAGACGAAGTGGAACATCAGCAGTTATTGGTGACATTTAAGCGGGAAAAGAAAGTGGCTTTGGACATGCTCATTGTGTCAGTTGCTCTTTTCGCATGCCTCGGTCCGATGCTGGTGATAAAACTGGTTCTCCAGTCATCTTTCCCTAAATTGTATGATCTTCTTTACCCATGGGCCTTTACGATGACTTATCTTAATTCCTCCATAAATCCTGTTCTTTACGTCACAAGAAATAAAGAACTTAGAAGCGCAATAAAGGCAGTTATTCCCTTTTGCTTTTAGAAAGAATTTCTAAGCTTGATCAGAGATCTTATTGAGTGTAATATAAGCAGTCAAATGAATAATAAACCAAACAAGACATTGCACGTTTGAGTCATAGGATCTAATAATTTTGTTTTCTCTAAAATGTCCGAGAAAAAAATAAATGTCTTTCGCGCTGCGGTCTCTCTGAATAGAGCAAACGCGCCGTTTTTAATTAATCAGACCCATCTTACCCTTTTAACCCTTTAACCCCTGATATAAAAATCTGTATCCTCCTTACCCTTCTCGATACATTTCTCATGGAACTAGTAAGGAGAATTTGTCTAAATATCAAGACATTGTATCCTTAGTGCTCACTTTCTTTATTCCCATCACTTGATTGTTTGAACAAACAGTGATAATGTAAAGAAAATTTCATTTTCGTTTCTGTTAGGGCTTAAAGGGTTAATCAACCAGGAACAAAACCAAAGCTAAATGCTGGAATTCTTTCAGGGACTGGAGATAACATGAGAAATAATTTTATGGATAAAAGATAACTTAGTATAAGGAAACAATCGAGTTTTATGAATGATTACATACTTGGTGAGTAGAGGTATAGCCAACCCTTACGGTGAGTAGTTATATTTCGAGCCCCGGCTGTCTTGAATCCATCGTTATCTCGAACTGAACTCGTTTCCCTGGGATTTGCATGCAAATGTTTCGGTCATTAACTTGAACTCGGTTAACTTGAATCCTACTTTCTCTGAACAAAATGAGGGTACCAGGTGTATATATCACATATACCCTCGCTCCAGGTAAGTAACCCTTACATATCTCGGCTCAAACTGCAGCAATTGAAACCCCGTTGCACAAAAAATTGTATCCAAATGGTATTTTTTTTTATTAGAAAAAGACTTTATCCTTTAGTGAAGATGTTCAGCTACAATGATACTTTTGATGGTTAATGTGTTTTTGAATGTTAAAATAGAAACACTGATCGATGCAGTAACAGCATGGATGGCCAATATTGTAAATTGACACGTACAGAGAAGAGTATGAAATTGCAACTTTCGTTAACGCGAATGCCTGCTATCTTGTACTATTTTTTCTCTGTATTTTCCAGATAGTGGGTGCATTTTAAGGATCAGAGATAGCTGTATTATTTCCCGCTTGGCCTCGACTGTGCATTTTTGTTTCGCGTTCTGATTAGCTCATTTCAGATTTGGATTTGTTGTGATTGAAGTGCAGCCCGTCAAGGCAGCCTCGCAGTGACGTATTGAATGGTATATCACCTTTACTTCTTTCACAAAGAAGAAAGAAACGTCGTTTCTTCTGCACGCGATACTTACCTATGTTTTGAATCCCCCTTCGAGACATGCCCACCACTGCTCTTTATGTACGTATAAGTAAAACCCTGCTCCAACTTTAATCCGGATAAAGGAGCCTGATCCAAGTTGACAAATCACACGAAAACAAACACTCCGTCGCTCGTTTCCAGTTGGTATGACAAAAAGAAGTGCAGATGACGTCATAAATAAATAAATAAATAAATAAATAAATAAACTGGAATTTTGCAGTGGCACCTCCAAAGGGTGGCTTTTCTTCCACTGAAGCCAGATCAACGACGCTCCATTTTCTGCTATGCAGCAACCCAGGCCCTCTGCTGTCTCCGATCAATATCTGGATTACAACAACGCGTGTTTTGACGCTCGGTGCAGAGTATATTACGATGCCAACATGAAGGCAAGCGGAAGGGTTTTTGTCTTGCTTTGTACCCTTTACATTACAAGCCTAATTTATATAACCAACGACCAAAACATAGCAACTGCTACAAGAGGTAGGTATAATGTTTGTCTTAGCTATTTTCTTCCCATTCCTGTGTCGAGCCAACAGTTCCTTGCTTGGGTAATTTTTAATTAACTTGATTTTCAGGCAAGCATGTCTTAATGAGGTTTGCGCAACCTGCGTTACAGGTTATGTGCGCGAGTTTTGTTTCCTCAAATCGATCCAAAGACCTGGATGGTTTCCATTCTTTCTAAGGATTGTTAACAAGAAACACCTCGTAAAGTGCGTTGTTATTTTTCGTAATGTATTCAGAAGCACTGTAGAGCAGCACGCAAAATTAACGCTTCTCAACAAGGAAATAATTGACATCTTTGTGGTTTTCCTCTTGTCATTTTAAGGTTTGGTTCGTTGTATTTGAATTAGTTTACACAAATAATTGATAGTTTTGTGGGATTTAACGATCTAAACTTTAAAACAACAGAAACTTTGGAAATCAATATCTTCTATATTGCTTATGCTGGTTTTAAATTCATTATTATCTCTGAAAGGCTTAGAGAGAAATAGATTAGACAAACAAATTTCAGATCATAGGTTTTCAAGGAACCGAATAGCACATAACTGGACTTTGTTCGACGCACAAAACACTGAAAGGCTGTTTTCTCAAAATTGACCAAAATTCGTAAGGCAAACCAGATTTTTTTATATTCAAGAAACATTCCTCAACACAAACAATATAGGCTCTTGGATGGTGTTTGGATAAGGCCAAGAAAGTCTTTATGATAGCTTCCCTATTTCGTCCCTATTTCGACACGTACGTTTTAAGCTTTTCAAAATAAACTTCGCTTCACAGCGACTGAATATAAACGCCTTTATTTGGTAAAATTTCATTCGAGTCAAGATTGGACCATGCGTGTTTATGAAGGTGGGAAGTACTTAAATTCTTTGTAAGAAATATCCGTTCTATATTTAAAGTACTGTTTAATAAACGAGCAGGAGTGTTTTATCGGGTTTAAAACCACGAGGTGTAGCCGAGTGGTTTTAGACCCGATAAAACACGATCTGCGAGTTTATTGAACGGCTTCAAAAAACGATTTCATAGAATAATGAACTAATGGTGCCATTTTCCCGTGCTATAACTTTATTCCATAGTCTCATCAAGAGAATGTCAAAATCGATCTCACAGAATATAAAGACATTCTTTCATGTTTTGTAGTTCCTATAGTCTTTGAAAAGAATAAAAAGTTTTGTTTAATGAGCTTCGGACCATTTTCCCGTGCTGCTAGTTCATGCTGCTAGATCTGAAAAGAATTATAAGATTAGATGATTTGTATAGTGGAAACTTCATTCAATAGTGAGCTCGATGAGAACATTATGGCTTCGAAGCACAAGCGGACGTTTCGCAAACCCAAAAATGCTGAAGAAGAGAAACAGCTGCTGGAAAATGCCGTACCAAAGTCAACACGTTCCGTCAATAAGTGGGCTATGAAGATTTTTTCAGAATGGCAGTCAACAAGAGTAAATAAGAAAGCTTCTGAAGAGCCGAGCAGTTGTACTAATGACACATGATGGTAATTTACCTCATTACTATTCTTTATATAAAATGTTACCCTCATTAGTATTCTTTATATAAAGAATACTAATGAGGGTAACATTTTATATAAAGAATAGTAATGAGGTATATTACAAGCAGCCCCGCTTTCCCCTGGGACTGAAATCAAATGCCGCCACCAGGCTTTTTAGATTGTTGATGTATTACCGGTTTTAAACAAGCATCCACGTGACTCATTTGCGTGATGTAATTGGTGGAAATGATCATTAATTATTCATGAGTTTTTGAACTGGATATTAAACACACCCTTGGCTCCATCGAAATATTGAAGTTTCAATGACGCATATTTTATCAGCCTTGTTCTTCTCTTTTCATTTTCTTTATTTCCCTTTTAATTTTTATGGTTTTGTTTCGGCGTTGGTTTTCTTTCTTGCTTACAGAGAAAAAAAAATACTTGCCAGTAGAACTCAACTTGGAGTCTGTAGTTTCATGGAACAGATTTCAAGTTGGCCCTCCACTGAAGAGCGGATATTCTTTCGTTTGCCCAAAAAGATTGGTGACCGTCCCTTATATATGAGTTGAAGCACGACTTTTCCACACCAATCACATTCCCAGGGCCCTGGCTCACTCCTGTTGCCGAGTATTGAGATGGAAGCTCAAGAAACCAGATTGGTATAACACGTGATAATCTAAGTTATGCACACTTCATGTTCATACAAGGAATTAGTCCTCTTAATTTCTACTGAAGACACGGTCTTTTTGTTAGCAAATAAATTTACTATCCTGTTGTGAAATCTAGACTGTCCGCTTTAAATCTTTTTGGTGGTCTTGAGATGGACTAGGCTCGATTACCAGCCGCTGTTCGGGAAAATGAGCCCGCACTCATCACCCCCGAAAGAGGGGAGGAACAAAGACCGGACTTGAGAGAGCGGCGGAAATCGAGCTTAGAGATGAACGAGTTGCAACTGAAGTTGAAATGAGAAAGTTCACAATTTCCAGCAACTTTTTAATTGAAAATCGTGACCTTGGCAATTCTCAATCTTGGGTGTTCCATTTCTTGCCTTTCGATTAGTTCACTAGCTGCACACAGGTTATCAGGGAACACCCCTGCTTTCTGCCAACAAAGAAATTGAATGCTATGTTGAGTTTTGAGGAGTTCAGAAGTTTTCACAGTGAGGCAAAACGTTTGTCTAAAAATATGGCAAAAAAGTCAGAAAATATGACCGAAGTGGATTCAGAGATAATCAACCAAAAAAATCTAAAATCTAAAGGCTAGGAGTAGATAAAAAATTAATAATGACATCTGCGTAATTAGGCCAGTTTATACAAATAA
This sequence comes from Siderastrea radians, assembly GCA_964017195.1. Taxonomy (NCBI): domain Eukaryota; kingdom Metazoa; phylum Cnidaria; class Anthozoa; order Scleractinia; family Rhizangiidae; genus Siderastrea; species Siderastrea radians. The sequence goes on along the minus strand of OZ024899.1, from coordinate 2,668,222 downwards.
ACTGCCTGACAAAAGAGTATGTGTCGGGCATTTCAGCCGATTCATAATTAATTAGGTTGATGGAGTTAATGAGATGCGAAGCTTCTAACCCTAAGCGGCCATCTTGTTTCTCGAACCCTAACCCTAATGTATTCTAAGCGGCCATCTTGTTGATGATCTTACAAAGCGAAGCTTCTAACCCTAAGCCGCCATTTTGTTTTTTTTAACCCTAAGTTTTGTTTTGAACCCTAAGCGGCCATTTTCTTTTTCGGGAAGGTTTCTTCTCCGAAGCGGCCATCTTGTTTCTCGAGCCCTAACCCTAATGTATTCTAACCGTGCGGGCATGTTGGATTTCTTACGAAGCGAAGCTTCTAACCCTAAGCCGCCATTTTGTTTTTAAGCCGCCATCTTGGATTGGAAGCGAAGCTTCGAGGGGAAGGTTTCTTCTCCGAAGCGGCCATTTTGTTTTTACTCGAAGGTTTGGAAGCGGCCATGTTTGTTTTTCTTCTTACGAAGCTTCTAAGTCTCTTACTAGAAAAAAAAAAGAAATGCGTCAACCGGGATTCGAACCTGGCAAATTTAGAAGAAGATGAGAATTAGAAACCGGATACTTACCTGACTGCGCCAAGCCCGGGCTGACTGCGTAACTTGATGAATAAGTTTTAGTGAATGGTTCAGATGCTATGTATTACTCGCTTGTAAAACAAACTCTTACAAGGTCATAAACCTTTGTCTTACGGATATCATTAGCCACCCAACCAGTTTACGGCCGCTCGCGTCGGGGCTTAACTTACGGATACCGATCAGACTTAGAAAATTTTATCATCAAACTATATGATACCGATCAGACTTAGAAATTTTTTATCATCAATCTCTAAACCTCCTCCTCCTCAACATAGTTATCAAAACGAATTCCCTCCTCCTCAACATAGTTATCAAAACGAATTCCCTCCTCCTCAATTTCTACCATATATTTGGTATGTAGACCCTGAGGAAAAAACAAACTTCAAATAGGTTACACAAGTTTTATTCGACAAGGAACGAAACAGATCGATTGTACTAGTAGGTTCTACAAAGGTTGTGTGAAACTGGGTGGTATACCAAACGGGTCGTATCGAGGACGCTCATTACCCTCTTCCGGACTGTGCTCGTCAGGACTTTCGTCGGGACTTTCGTCCTCGTCTTCACCCTCTTCATCGTCCATATCATTCTCTTCGTCTGTGTCGTCTTCATGGTTCTCTTCGTCTGTGTCGTCTTCGTCCATGTCCTCATCATCTGTGTCAGGTTCTTCCCTGGGTGGGAAGACCCGATTCAACAGATACTTGCGCTGGTTCACAGCAGCTTCCACGGCTTCATTGAAATCCATATCTTCCTCTTCTTGGAATTTCTTACGGGTTTCCAAGATGGCCTCATGGATCGGATCCTCTCTAAGTACATGAACCCATTTGAGATGCTCAATATAGACCTGTCTCAATGCTTTTCGTAGCTCAGGCAACATCTCATTATAGGCTCGAATTTGAGCCAATTTCTTACCAAGACCCTCTTTTCGTAGTGTTTTCATCACAACTTTAAAGTCCTTTAACTTTTCGGTCTTAACCCTATCCCTAAACGCGTCCCAGGGGTCCATATCTGAGACTTCATCTTCCATCTTGACGGGGGATGTAGGTGATTCGGGGAATACATCCAGTGGTTTCAGACTATCGGGGGACATGGGATCTCCAAACGCGTCGTACATAAACTTCTTTCCTGTTTTTGGATTAATGTGTACTCTAGGACTCTCTAGATCTGTAGGTTCAACTGATTCAACGGGTTCAACTGTTTCTGTTGTTTCCGCTGGACTCGGCGGCTCCAAAGTTAGACTGAGTGGCTCTGCCTGTCTTGACGGAATGACTTGCTGGTTCAAAAAATGTTCCCTCTCGTTTTCTACTAAATGAGTGTTTTCGTGACGCTTTCGATTATCCGGTCGAGTAAATTGTTTCAGACAGTAACGACACGTCGTACTTATCGAGACATCTGCACGGTTTGATGATTGAACAAAAATGATCTAAAATGATCAGAATTGCGGCTTATATACATTGCTCACAACATGAGGTCGAGGCTACATCAGACTGTGATAAGTCCGCTAGTACCTCTTGAAGCGCTTTTTGAATTTTTTCCAAAGCCTGATGTATGTCATCCTTCGGTTTTGATACCTTTAGCTTATGTTTCCAACAGTAATGTTTTTCGTGACGATTTCGATTCCGATTGTTGTTAAAGGGTTTGTCGCAATATTGACATAGATAAGACATGTTTGCTCCACCAAGTGTTGACTCCGAATGGTATTTTATTGTCTAGAATGACCCCTTTATAGCCAATTTTGTAACGCATGCATGACCCAAGCTAGACCCAGTCCCTACTCTTTTTCTGGAAACCTAGTAGCCATATTTACTTGGTAATCATTTCAACGAACTTCTAAAAGCTTCTAAAAGCGCTAATACTTAACGCTGATTGGTTCATTTACTTGGTGGTCAAAAGATTTTTGCTAATACTTAAAGTTGATTGGTTCATTTACTTTGTTGGTCAAAAGCTTCTAGTAAAAAATTGGTGGTTCCTAATAGAACCGTTGGTTTGTAATCCCACACAAATTCTTTGCTGAGAAAAAAGGTTTCAAAGTTGAGACTGCATCCATCGATAAAACAAATAGGTTTCTTGTTTGGGACAGTGGTGAGTGGGTTTCTTGTGACGACCACAGGTGAATCCTTCATCCATCCCCATGAGTTTCTCTACTTTCGGACAACCAAAGTCTTCTAAATTCACACAAGGAATCCGTAGCTCGTTGAGTAGATTCTTTTCCAAACATCCTCCCTTGTAAGCGACCGTGGTATGTTGTTGTGTTCTGGATCGTAGATAGGCTGACTCCATGATGGGTTTGACCATAGGTTGAGGTAGGGCTTTTTCTTGCTTGCTTGATTCAAATCGTAAGCCGTGAATATGATGGTAGACATAGTTGACTGTTTTACGATCTCGCTTTTCCAACGAGAGGTAAGGTAGTTTGTTTTCGAAAAACCAGCTGAAACTACCGTGTTGTAAACTGTAAAGACCTAATTCTCTAACAATATACGATTGATGCTTCACTCGATACCCATCCAAATCAACAATCATACAGATGTGTTCCATGTCGACTAAGGTCGCTGTTAACTCAAACTGATTAAAGCTTACCTTGGATCATACCTAACAGGTCCTGACTTACCCCTTGACGTCATTGTTGTATAATGTTGCTATCTCTTTGTCGGTATGGTAGACTTATGACGTCACGTGTCACACCCTAAACATGTCCCAACATGCCCAATGACGTTACACCCAACTTGTTATAACCAATGGGTAGTCATTTCTAAAAGCAAAAAGATGGTTGGTTGTTTTCTCTATCTCTCGTCAAGTTTTACGGATTGGTTTCTTTACAAGACACATCTCTACTTGTGTAAGCAGCTCTATGAAGGACATGATTTACCAGACTCGACAGACGACCCTTTACAAGTGATTGAACTCTGTCAAGGGGATATCGGGCGTTGGAGCGTGTTTATGGTTTGGTTGGAAACATGCCCAAACGCATTCTATTGTTTTCAAGAAATACGTCGACGTTACACTATTCCTTCTATTGTGACGTTGGATGGTCTGCTACGGTTAAAAGAGACAACTCAGAACCAGACAACCTAACTTCGACTATGGCTTACTATTGCTTTCGTTGTGACGATCTGTTCACTCAAAGAGGTCATCATGATCGTCATGTTAGAGACGAAATTTGTTGCAGGCCTACAGTAGAACGAAGAAGGTTTCAGTGTCGTTTCTGCGTATCCAAGTTCACTCGCAAAGACAATCAACAACGACACGAAAAGACTTGTAAAGAAAGACATAGATTTCCTTGTAGCTATTGCGATGCAACATTTACTACCGAGGGACAACGTCAGAGACATGAAGGTTGTTGTTTTCAAGTCCCACTAGAACCTATGGGAGAAGAACGGATGGAAGATCGATTTGAAAAATTACAGATTCTTCAACACAACCCAGAAGTTTGGCAAGGTTATGTTCATGCCTCCAATGGAACCAGCTATGGATATTGGTTGTCTCAAGACGATAGACTCTGCTATCTTGGTTTGGATCATGAAACCCTGAATAAACGGTTAGCTACGATCAAAGAATGTCAACGATGGATGTACGCTTAGGTGATACATTCAAAACAAACGAAGGAATGAAGTTTGCGCAAGACTAAAACAAACGGTTCTTTTAGGAACCACTCAATTCTAAGTAAAGTTTATGACCAACAAAGCGTAAGAAATAACAAGCCTATACTCGGAAGGTAACCTATACTCACTCACTCACTACATGGTTTGGACTACATAAAGTCACTCACAGATACATGAAATCTTTGGAGATGAATAATTAAGGTTCGGGTGGCAGCTTCGCTGCCGACGACTATAAGTTCGGGTTATGTTCGGGTTGCTAGGAATAGGGTTGCTAGGTTACCTCACTGCTAATTTATTTCCTGTTGTCTCACTTCCATGTTGAACTCACTTCCCTTCCATGTTTACTTCCGGTTGGATCGCTTCGCGATCCTCATTAACTCCCTGCAAATTCACTTCCGGTTTTTGTGCCTCTAGCTGCCGACCTAGTGAGGTTGACTAAGAAGAAAATGGAACACATCTGTATGATTGTTGATTTGGATGGGTATCGAGTGAAGCATCAATCGTATATTGTTAGAGAATTAGGTCTTTACAGTTTACAACACGGTAGTTTCAGCTGGTTTTTCGAAAACAAACTACCTTACCTCTCGTTGGAAAAGCGAGATCGTAAAACAGTCAACTATGTCTACCATCATATTCACGGCTTACGATTTGAATCAAGCAAGCAAGAAAAAGCCCTACCTCAACCTATGGTCAAACCCATCATGGAGTCAGCCTATCTACGATCCAGAACACAACAACATACCACGGTCGCTTACAAGGGAGGATGTTTGGAAAAGAATCTACTCAACGAGCTACGGATTCCTTGTGTGAATTTAGAAGACTTTGGTTGTCCGAAAGTAGAGAAACTCATGGGGATGGATGAAGGATTCACCTGTGGTCGTCACAAGAAACCCACTCACCACTGTCCCAAACAAGAAACCTATTTGTTTTATCGATGGATGCAGTCTCAACTTTGAAACCTTTTTTCTCAGCAAAGAATTTGTGTGGGATTACAAACCAACGGTTCTATTAGGAACCACCAATTTTTTACTAGAAGCTTTTGACCAACAAAGTAAATGAACCAATCAGCGTTAAGTATTAGCGCTTTTAGAAGCTTTTAGAAGTTCGTTGAAATGATTACCAAGTAAATATGGCTACTAGGTTTCCAGAAAAAGAGGAGGGACTGGGTCTAGCTTGGGTCATGCATGCGTTACAAAATTGACTATAAAGGGGTCATTCTAGACACTAAAATACCATTCGGAGTCAACACTTGATGGAGCAAACATGTCTTATCTATGTCAATATTGCGACAAACCCTTTAACAACAATCGGAATCGAAATCGTCATGAAAAACATTACTGTTGGAAACATAAGCTAAAGGTATCAAAACCGAAGGATGACATACATCAGGCTTTGGAAAAATTCAAAAAGCGCTTCAAGAGGTACTAGCGGACTTATCACAGTCTGATGTAGCCTCGACCTCATGTTGTGAGCAATGTATATAAGCCGCAATTCTGATCATTTTAGATCATTTTTGTTCAATCATCAAACCGTGCAGATGTCTCGATGAGTACGACGTGTCGTTACTGTCTGAAACAATTTACTCGACCGGATAATCGAAAGCGTCACGAAAACACTCATTTAGTAGAAAACGAGAGGGAACATTTTTTGAACCAGCAAGTCATTCCGTCAAGACAGGCAGAGCCACTCAGTCTAACTTTGGAGCCGCCGAGTCCAGCGGAAACAACAGAAACAGTTGAACCCGTTGAATCAGTTGAACCTACAGATCTAGAGAGTCCTAGAGTACACATTAATCCAAAAACAGGAAAGAAGTTTATGTACGACGCGTTTGGAGATCCCATGTCCCCCGATAGTCTGAAACCACTGGATGTATTCCCCGAATCACCTACATCCCCCGTCAAGATGGAAGATGAAGTCTCAGATATGGACCCCTGGGACGCGTTTAGGGATAGGGTTAAGACCGAAAAGTTAAAGGACTTTAAAGTTGTGATGAAAACACTACGAAAAGAGGGTCTTGGTAAGAAATTGGCTCAAATTCGAGCCTATAATGAGATGTTGCCTGAGCTACGAAAAGCATTGAGACAGGTCTATATTGAGCATCTCAAATGGGTTCATGTACTTAGAGAGGATCCGATCCATGAGGCCATCTTGGAAACCCGTAAGAAATTCCAAGAAGAGGAAGATATGGATTTCAATGAAGCCGTGGAAGCTGCTGTGAACCAGCGCAAGTATCTGTTGAATCGGGTCTTCCCACCCAGGGAAGAACCTGACACAGATGATGAGGACATGGACGAAGACGACACAGACGAAGAGAACCATGAAGACGACACAGACGAAGAGAATGATATGGACGATGAAGAGGGTGAAGACGAGGACGAAAGTCCCGACGAAAGTCCTGACGAGCACAGTCCGGAAGAGGGTAATGAGCGTCCTCGATACGACCCGTTTGGTATACCACCCAGTTTCACACAACCTTTGTAGAACCTACTAGTACAATCGATCTGTTTCGTTCCTTGTCGAATAAAACTTGTGTAACCTATTTGAAGTTTGTTTTTTCCTCAGGGTCTACATACCAAATATATGGTAGAAATTGAGGAGGAGGGAATTCGTTTTGATAACTATGTTGAGGAGGAGGGAATTCGTTTTGATAACTATGTTGAGGAGGAGGAGGTTTAGAGATTGATGATAAAAAATTTCTAAGTCTGATCGGTATCATATAGTTTGATGATAAAATTTTCTAAGTCTGATCGGTATCCGTAAGTTAAGCCCCGACGCGAGCGGCCGTAAACTGGTTGGGTGGCTAATGATATCCGTAAGACAAAGGTTTATGACCTTGTAAGAGTTTGTTTTACAAGCGAGTAATACATAGCATCTGAACCATTCACTAAAACTTATTCATCAAGTTACGCAGTCAGCCCGGGCTTGGCGCAGTCAGGTAAGTATCCGGTTTCTAATTCTCATCTTCTTCTAAATTTGCCAGGTTCGAATCCCGGTTGACGCATTTCTTTTTTTTTTCTAGTAAGAGACTTAGAAGCTTCGTAAGAAGAAAAACAAACATGGCCGCTTCCAAACCTTCGAGTAAAAACAAAATGGCCGCTTCGGAGAAGAAACCTTCCCCTCGAAGCTTCGCTTCCAATCCAAGATGGCGGCTTAAAAACAAAATGGCGGCTTAGGGTTAGAAGCTTCGCTTCGTAAGAAATCCAACATGCCCGCACGGTTAGAATACATTAGGGTTAGGGCTCGAGAAACAAGATGGCCGCTTCGGAGAAGAAACCTTCCCGAAAAAGAAAATGGCCGCTTAGGGTTCAAAACAAAACTTAGGGTTAAAAAAAACAAAATGGCGGCTTAGGGTTAGAAGCTTCGCTTTGTAAGATCATCAACAAGATGGCCGCTTAGAATACATTAGGGTTAGGGTTCGAGAAACAAGATGGCCGCTTAGGGTTAGAAGCTTCGCATCTCATTAACTCCATCAACCTAATTAATTATGAATCGGCTGAAATGCCCGACACATACTCTGACAAAGAAAGAAAAGTCGATTTAACGTATAAACTATATAAAATATATCAATATCCAAATTACGTTAACCTCAAATTATTTTTACAAAACATATGATAAATATTTATTCACTTAAAAAATATTCAAAAATCTATATAAATTTTTCTTTATTTGAGTTAAACGTAGCGATAAAAAACTCATTAACCTTGTTACTAAACAAGGATAATTTTTCAATATTTCTAATGGTTACTCAGGCTGTTCCATAATCTACGATTCGATTAAACAATGAAAATTTGAAAATGTCTGTTCTAAAGAAACCCTTTGAAAGTTCTGCTTCCGTGTCTCTCATGCTATACTTATTAAATTAAAAACTGACCTAAGACTGAACGTCGAAATCGATATGCCCTTTAAGGCATTCGGAGAAAAAACGTAAGTCTAAAATCTCCCGCCTATACTCAAGAGGTACAAAACCCAATTTAGCTAAACTTTCAGGAAAATGTCTGTTCTAAAGAAACCCTTTGAAAGTTCTGCTTCCGTGTCTCTCATGCTATACTTATTAAATTAAAAACTGACCTAAGACTGAACGTCGAAATCGATATGCCCTTTAAGGCATTCGGAGAAAAAACGTAAGTCTAAAATCTCCCGCCTATACTCAAGAGGTACAAAACCCAATTTAGCTAAACTTTCAGGATAACGTAAGTCAACATCCAAAATATAAACTTAGTCGCACGACTTTGAACCCGCTCAATGGCCAAGATTTTTTTTTTGCATAGGGAGACCAAACTTGCCATGCGTACTCTAATTGTGGTCGAACTAAAGACTTGAAAAGGGTAACAGAAGATTTTTTGATCACATACATTAGTGCACGTTCTGTAAATTAGTCCAAGCATTTTACTTGCTTTACTGATAATTGAGTCAATGTGATCGTTCCAAGATAAGCTTTAGGAGATAAGAACACCAAGATCTTTCTGTGGAGTTACATCCCTGATCTGCGACCCATTCAGAATGTACGACGTCTGTAGAGGATTCTTATTCTTTGCAATGACAAGATGCTTGCATTTATTAGTGCTAAAGTTCTTGAAGTTTACTTAATACTGCCAATCAATCAATCAATCAATCAATCAATCAATCAATCAATCAATAACCAACCAACCAACCAACCAAACAATCAATCAATCAATCAATCAATCAATCAATCAATCAATCAATCAGTCATTCAATCAATCAACCGATCAATCAGTCAATCAATCAATCAATCAATCAATCAATCCATCAATCCTCAATCCATCAATCCATTAATCCATCAATCCATCAATCCATCAACCCATCAATCCATCAATTAATCAATCAATCAATCAATCAATTTATTTTACTATTCATTTAACGGCTGAAAAGCGCATGCCTTCTTTTGTTCTTTCAATATTCATTTTGATTACTTAGTTGTTTAAAATCATATTCCTCTGTTTCAGATTTGGGCATCCCGTGCAACTCCACCTGTCTGTTGGTGTCAGCAGAAACAAAAATCATAGCTTTAGATTATGACCACACCCTCGCATACGCGCTCATTTCGAATTTGACAGAAACTTCAGCCATAGACGTCCATTTTAACTTGGGGTATATGTTGTGGAGTGACACAACAGAACGAAACATCAAGCGATCTTACGTCAATGGGACAAGTATAAGGACAATCATTAACAACACGGGCGCCTGTGACGGATTGGCGGTGGAATGGAACGCACTGCTTTTGTACTGGACTGATGCGCTATATGATACCATAACGGTGTCAGACTTGGAGGGCAATAATCAACGTCTTATAGTTTCTTCGGGGCTTGATGAACCAAGAGGAATTGTTCTCGACCCTGATCTTGAGTAAGCATCTGAGCTTTCTCTCCCATGTTTTACCCTCTCTTTTCAAGCTAAATAATTTCATAATTACATCAGTGAATTTCAGGTCTGGTGTTAGCTACATCAGTACACAAAATGCATTTGTAAAGCATATTAAGGTATTTCTTGTTCATATATGGAATCAGCAAAAGTCATTCAGAAATGTAAACCAACACTGTGTAATAATAAAGCAAGGAAAAGGGCGATGAAATTTTTTTTAAAACACCAACTGTACCATGAATTCCAGCAACGAAAAATCGTCGATCTCCCTCACAGATAAGTCGATTTTTAAAGAAAAATGAAATTACTACTCTTGTTTTGTTGTATCAACAGTTTTATGTTCTGGACGGATTGGGGGAATACTCCAAAAATCGAACGATCAACTTTAAACGGCACTCATCGTGTCACCATAGTAACGTCAAATCTCCACTGGCCAATGGGGATTGACCTCGACAGGCGAAACCAAATGGTATTCTGGGTAGATGCCAGTTTGAGCAGGGTGGAGTCCGTCGATTATCATGGCAACAACAGGAAGTTACTCTATCAGCGAGCCCTAGGATTGCATCACTTTTCTGGAGTGACTTTCTTTTCACCTTATTTGTACGTCACGGAATTGTACAGTAACACTATTTTCAGACTCAATGCTACTTATCTTAATCAAGGAAGCATAACACAAAGAGTACACTTGCCTTCTAAGCTCAATGGACTCGTAGCATACGACAGCTCCCGGCAACCACCAGGTTAGTATTAATGCCATTACTAATTCCATTGTCATCTGCAAGGAAGAAAATTTTGAAAAGGCTTTTGAAATGCTATTTGTGTAAATAATGCAGGTCGATCTCTTTGGGTGCTTCAGTATAGGTACAAAATATTATTAAAACGATGCGACGTTTCGCTGTATCTGACATCATCATCAAGCACTGAGAAAATTTTTATGTTATGTTAGTTCTAGATGTCATTTCACTTGAGCAAACTCTATTATATCAAAAATAATTTTACAACAGCAACAACAATCTGTTTGCATACTGAGATGGTATTGCCTAAAAAAGTGACAATGATAGAAATAATAATACAGTAATAATAAAATGAATGAACGAACGAATGAATGAATGAATGAATGAATGGCTCCTGATGAATAAATGAATGAATGAATGAATGAATAATCACGATCTAAGTTTTCTTTTCTGGATAGCTTCAATGATAAAATAACCTGTTACCAGGAACCCATTCCCTTTTTGTTCAAAAATAAAGAGTTTTAATTATTTAATTAAAATATTAAAATATTTTAAAAGGTTCATTGAAAGTGCCAAATTGGGATGTTTCAAATCTATGTCACCAAAGAACTTTTCCTTGTACACTTTTCGTACGTTTGTATAGAGAGTGACCTTTTGATAAGCTAGCTTCAAGAAAGGGTGCCGATAAAAAAAAAAAAAATTACGATCTGTGGGGACAGGAATGGTTAACAGAATGATCGATAAGCAATAACGTAACGTGTGTGGCTTCCAAACCTTAGGGACCGGTCATTATTCATCGCCTGGGGGAGGGGGGGGGGGTTCGGAGGCTTTTGGGCTAAACAGGGCGAAATTTTACCGATCCCCCTTTAAATACTATTTCTTTGAAGTGATCCCCCCTCATTACTATTGATAACTTTCGTGATCTCCCCCCCATGTCTTCGCACCCATATTCACCTTTCGACGTGTTTATTTAGTGTTTTTAACGTTCATATACAGGTAGTAATTCTAACTATGATGCACTTACAGAGTAAAAACAAAAAAACAAACAAACAAAAAAAAGAAAAACAACACAGAACAGCGTTAGCTTCAATTTTCCTAACACAGGAATTAACATCAGGAAAGCCGACAAAGGGACTACATCTGTTTTCATGAGCCTAGCTGACAAGAAAAACGAGGGGCAAATTCAATTATCAATTAGACAAAATGGAAAACTACAGACCCCTTGCAGAACCCATGGTTGAAGAGACATCCATAATCCACATTCAGATGAACAATTATTTACAGTACTTGACAATGAACACCACATTGACAAAATGACTGAAAAATGGCTTTGTCAAACATCAAATCCACCTCGAATTTCAATATTTTTGATACCCTTACGAAAATCCACAAACTGACTCCGGTCCGGAGACCTATAATTTCGGGAGTTTCAGGGCCAACAGAGCCGGCATTTGTTGACAAACTACTCCAGCCGATAGCACAACAACAGAAGTCATTTCTCAAAGATACAGTCAAGTGACATTGAGAGGACTAAAGTTCCAGCGAACGCAATCCTAGTATCAGTGGACGTAACGAGCTTTTCTACTAATATTTCACAAGAGGAGGGAATTCAAACAGTATGCGAGGCATACGACACATTATATAAAGACACACGTTTACTTGCACAAGCGCTAAGGCTAATGTTACATGAAAACTCATTCCAGTTTTGTGGTAAAAATTACCACATGCCATGGGCACTAAAATGGCGGTCGCATTCCCAATCAGATATTTATTGGCAAAGTCGAAACAGAAATCCGTAGCCAAAGCGCATTCAAAGCTCTCATTTGAAAACGACATATCGACGACATTTTCTCCCTCTGGGACACCAACAGGGAGGTTTTAACTCAGTTCATTGATCAAGCAAATAACGATCACCCTACCATCAAGTTCACGGCTGAAATTTCAAACTACTTTTCTGAACACCAGCGTTTACAAAGGCCAAAGATTCATATATGAATCAGTGCCTGACATACGCACCCACTACAAGCCCACTGAAACATGTCAGTACACACATTTCTCCTCGTGTCACCTACAAGGAGTTAAGAAAGGTTTCATCAAAGGAGAGGCCTTAAGACTGCTAATAACAAAATTCCTCTAAAACAGCGTTTGAGGAAAAAATCAAACACTTCCAATCACATCTTGCTGAGAGAGGTTACCAAGAAGGTCTCGTCCAAAGAACTCTCTTGGAAGTGATATTTGAAAATAGAAAGCAGACCCTTCAATTAAGACCTAAAACAAACAAAAAAATCTTGCCTTCTGTAACGCAATACCACTCAGGAATACTAAACATTTCAAAACAAATACACATGAAACACTGGTATTAAATAGAAAAACAACCACTGCTCAAAGAAATATAATTCAAAGAACCTCCTCTAATAGCATACAAAAGGGGTAGGTCTCTTAAAGATATACTCGTGAGATCAAAACAACGAGAACGGCTAATACACGTGCGCGAGAGTCGTGCAGCCCTCCCATTTTATTTTATCGTTGTTGAATCAGATGATGAGGCTCAAGAGGCAAATGAAGTCGTCAAATTGGATGATGAGGCTCAAAGGGCAAATGAAGCAGTTGAATCGGATTTAGTATAAAGCTGAGACAGGGAGCCCATTCCTGGAGAGGCGATAAATGTTTTATGTTTAAACAAACACGCTATTTCATAATGTTCCAATTATCAGTTCATGCACTATTCAGAATTCACCTGTCATGTTCAAAGATGAATATTAGCTAAGCCATAAGCACGTTATAAAAGGAAAACTATAAAAGACTGTTAACACAAAATGTTCTCGATATAAATTGAAATGGCACGCTCGACAGTACGACAGACGTCCGTTTTTTAAACAAAGTTGTGTTACAATAAATTGAGACTGTAAACGCTATCATCTCCCAGTAGAATGGGCACAATTATTTTGTATCCTCTCAAACTGGCATTTTCAAGCAGACTTGCGTGGTCCCCGCTCTGAATCCTTCCAAAATTTTCAGTGATCCCCCCCTTTTGGGCTGTCAGTTACGATTGATGCCCCCTTCTGTTCTCCTAAAAATCAAGTGATCCCCCCCCCAAAAATCCTCCGCTCCCCCCCCAGGCGATAAATAATGACCGGTCCCTTACAAACTTGAAAAATCCAGTATTGTCTGCTATGCGGATGTTTGTTCATAGGTAAAAAGATCATCAGTCGCATTCTGCCTATTCTTTTAGCTGGCGTCGCCTGGGCACGAGGATCAGTTGAATCACCACACGAGGAGGACCAGTAGGCTCTGGTGACTCGAATGGTCCTCGTGTCCAGGTGCCTTCGGATGAGGGAGACAGGCAGCTCTGGGTACGAGAATCTTGTTCTCAAGTCGGTTGCATGGAGATCGTCACTCCAGAGATCTAACGACGCAAATGATTTGCAGCCATGGTTTATCTTGCATTTTTTAAACATAAAAAAGAAACATATGAATGCAGAGGGCCACACGAAATGTAATAAACCGCACATGTCCGGTGTTCCCGGACAAAATGTAACAGAACAACATATAAATGCAACGCTGGCAAAACGAAAAAAGAATGAGTTTTTCAACGGCCATGTTTTTTGGCTAACAAGTAAAATCCTGGCCCAGAGAAAAGTTAATTTTATTAGCCGAAATATTGGCGGCTGTTAAATAAATCAGCCCTTTGCCGTAGTGCCAGCCTTGTAATCAGTTTTATTCTTTATACCACACTTGTTACTGTATAATTACTTTGTTATGAACAAGCATGAGAATCTCGGAAGTTGTCCTTAATTATTACCTGTCATTCTGTATAATCTTTCAAGTCTTTTCTAGCCAGTAAATCAATGAGTCCTATAATACTTAACATTCGTACCTTGTAGCTAAGTAAAAGCGCGTGGGCTTCTGAGAAGAACAAGAAAGCGCTGATATCATATCCTATAAGGCGATGAGATCTATCCACGTCCTTCCCATAATGTAACTGTAAACGAATCTGGTTGGAGTTTCACATTGAATTTCTTGTTGTAGTTGTCACGTGTCGTGCGTTACCTTCGCCGTCCAATGGAAAGAAACTTGGATGCACAGGAAGCACAATAGAGAGAAAGAACACAGTTTGTCGGTTCTCATGTAATGATGGTTTTACAGGCTCTGGAACAAAAGGAAGAAGATGCCAGGAAAATGGAACTTGGAGTGGACAGGAGTTTGTATGTCAAAGTACGTGAAAAAGTCTTGGGAAACTGATAAAACGGAAACACTTACTCTAATTAGAGATCAGTCATCAATTAAGAAAACACCAAAAACATACCTTGATTTGTGTCAGTTGCTTGGATGAGATTTTAATAAGCCTATACCTTTAGAAACTAACCCCCTATGTCTATTTATGGTTCAAGTTTCCCTCGTTTCCCTCCTTCCGCGTATACCTTTTGTTCGGTTTTAGTGAAGATTTATAAATACGCGTTTTCCAAAACGCCTTAGTCCATACGTATGCGCCTTCGTTCGTTTTCGAGCAATGTTTGCTGTTATTTTTGTTGCATCATCTGACAAGACAAATGTACATTTTTGCTATACGAAAGCAAGGTTGCTCATGTTGCGATATGTTACCAGATGTATTCCATCCATCATTTTTGCTTCAATTAGACGTTATATACCATCGCTTAGAAGCAAACTGTTAGACGTCACGTCATTAAAGTAGGTGGGGAAACTTTTTAACGAAACGTCAGGCTTAGGTGTACCATGTGGCATGAAATTTTCGCGAATTTCGCGGATTAGTTCTATCGATCAACGAAAATTTGATCCCTCGAAAACGAACTCGCGCCAAAAAACCATCCGCGAAAATTTACTCCATGTATTTAGGTTACTGAATTACAGTTGAGTTAACTGAGAAAAGAATACAAGACCTTCCTTTTTACAATCTCAACACAACGAATAGACTCTGCATTCTCTGAGTAAATTTGATACCAACGATAGACAAGACCTGATCTCCTGCCAAAGAGCAAAAAGAAAAAAAAAAAAAAAAAGAAGAGAAAGTTGACTTCGTGTTTCTTCCAGCTCAAATAGCATACAAAATCACACCTTTCTGAGCTTTGAATTATGTAAGTAGCATAAAAAAGACACTATTACATCGCTTGTTGCTCTATACAAGTTTCTTACGTGAAATACCAGAGAGAAACTTGCAAGAAATCCCCAAAAATTTGTTCCTGTGGTAAAGCCTGAATCGAAATTCGCGAAATATATATATATAAAAAATCGACAATCCGCGAAATTAGGCTCCCGCGAAAGTTTTAGTGCCACAAGGTATGTTCTTCCATTTAATTTAAGCACTTTTTCAACATAAACGTTCTTGTAATCAGTGTAACGCTTCAAGTTCTCTGAACAACACAAGAATCACTAGAACTGCCTCGCAGTGGTCGTGATGTTCTGCTAAAGTGCATATTTTCCGTGATTAGCGTCAACTAAAAGTTTAACTAATATTAAGATCAGGTTTTTATGTGGATTAAAAAATGCCTCCAGTGGTAGTAATGTTGTGTTTATTATTAAAATGTTCTTTCCAGGAGACCTAACGTTCTTTGAGCAAGACTGTCTGGATTCGCACAACAGATTTCGATCGCGGCATGGATCTCAAGCCTTATTTTGGAACGAAGCCATTGCCGCTGGAGCTCAAAACTGGTCGGAGTTTCTTTTGCAGAACCAAACCTTAATGCACGACACAAGCCATAGCCTAGGAGAAAATCTTGGTTTTGTGAAGATGGATCCAGCCCAACCCTTGTGCAACAACGCGTCTCAATCTTCGTGTTTTCGCTGCAGTCAGATAGTGGAAGCTTGGTATAATGAGTCATATAATTACAACTTTACTGAAGGTGTTCCGATTGATCCAAATAAGCAGTATCTTCGTTTTACACAGTTAGTGTGGCGAACCTTAACTGATCTTGGTGTCGGGGTCGCCTCGGGGGGAAACTTTCACTACATCGTGGCTCGTTATCATCCTAGGGGAAATGTAGGAGGCCCTTCCGACTTCAGGAGATTCGTTCCAGTCTTGCAGCCAACAGGTTTGTAAAAAGTATCAGTCGCTCGCTAATGGAATTTTAATGCCTTCTTCCTCTCCGTTTTTTCCGGCCTGGGTCCCGGAAGGAGATAAAGCGAACTCTTGAATACCTCCTCTTACTAAATGATTAGGTGATCAAAAGATGAAATATGTCAGCCTTTGTCGTAATTTGTGGCCAGGTTTGGGCTTTGAGTGGGATGAGTTTTGTTTCAGTCATTTTTAATGACATTTTTGGTGTCAATAAAAGAAGCTAGAAAATAGCCTTTGATCACAGCCATATCAGTATAATGTTGTGCCTTGTTATCGTTAAGCATACCTAATAGCTCAGGCAAGGCAGAAGTTTGACTTGCGCTAATAAGAGTAAAAAAAAGTAAAGACATAAATCAAGTTTCTAGGTTGATGGTGAAAGCACTGGAGAAAGAAACAAGCATGCAGATATGAATCGAAGGATCTACATAGGAGAAGAAAAACGTTTTTCACTTGCAATATTTCCCTGATTTTTTAGCCCCACCAACAACACAACCAATCACAACAGGTCCACCGGAAATCACAGCAAGTCCTCCAAATACAACAACATCTCCCAGGGCATCACCAAACATAACATCATCATCACCAACAGGACCAGTGGCATCTGTCAGCACTCCACCAGACACCACAACTCCGCCACCAACGACGCCTCCACCGCCTTGCAATGTGGTACGTCGAACTCCATTACAAGAAGACAGAGATAACGCTATTACATTCACTATTGCAAATTACACCATTGAAGAGGTTTGTGGGTTGTTATTGTTTTGGTTAAGCTTGAATTATGTTGAATCTACTCCAGATGTGGAGCGCTAGAAAGTTGCGAGAAATTTGCAGATAATCCGCCATGTTGGATGAAGTCACAGTAGAAGCTCCACTGACGTGCTGAGCCTTTAGTGGGAAAATTGTCTTGAAGTGGACTGGCAAAGTATTGATTTTAAGCTAGGCAACCTCTCACCCCTGAAGCATTGTGTGGAGGAAAAATTTTTATTTGAGGGTAAATATAACTAAACAAATATACCTGTTTTGAAAAATAATTATGCGATTAAGCTTTAAGTTAAATTCTCTAGCAGTGTTTGCATTGTGATTGTATCTCAAAACAAACAAACTGGAACAAATTTTATTTGAATCTTTCAGTGGTGTGCAAGAGAAGGAGAGTTTAAGCTACTACTCGCTGCCTTTGTCAATGCTTTTTGCAGCACAGGTGGATCTTGTGGTGCCGTGTAAGTAATATGTAGTTTGAAGGTGTAAACGCGAAAGTAATATGTAGTTTGTACGTGTAGACGTGTAAGTAATACGTAGTTTGAAGGTGTAAACGCGAAAGTAATATGTAGTTCATAGGTGTAAACGTGTAAGTAATATGTAGTTCATGGGTGTAGACGTGTAAGTAATATGTAGTTAATAGGTGTAGACGTGCAAGCAATATATAATTCATAGGTGTAGACGTAGTTCATAGGTTTAAACGTTTAAGTAATATGTAGTTCATAGGCTTAAACGTT
The DNA here is from genome assembly GCA_964017195.1 of Siderastrea radians. Taxonomy (NCBI): domain Eukaryota; kingdom Metazoa; phylum Cnidaria; class Anthozoa; order Scleractinia; family Rhizangiidae; genus Siderastrea; species Siderastrea radians. The sequence continues at coordinate 2,650,344 of OZ024899.1, read as the reverse complement.
TTGTAATCCGTAAACGGTTTGAACCCAGGAGTCATATCATAATTCGGTAAACTGGGATCGTCCGGGTGAGTGTAGTCCTGAGAAGGACTATTTGAGGTGACATTGACTGACGTTTCGACAACCTGAGCGGAAATCATCATCAGAGTCAAGTGAACTGTGAATCGTCAGTAGATGTTATAAGTCTCTGGTCGCTGTCCTGGTTGGTCGACGATCTCGTGATGTTATTGGTCGTCTGTCAGTTAAGCCGTGATGTTATTGGCTGTGAAGACTGTTAAACGTGATTGGTGCGTTTCCATCCGTCTTTTGTTAGTCAAAGGTCAGTTTGTCTATTGTTAGTCAAATAGGTCGGTTTGTCTATTGTTTGTCTGTCTTGTTATTGTCGGCAGTCAGTCGTTTGTAAGGTGCAGATAGCTGTTGGCAACGGTTCAGTGGTGTTTGTTCTAAGTTAGTAAACCAGCTTTGCAGAGTGATTTGTTGATAGTAATCTATTGTGATTGTAATCTACTGCTTTGGCGCTGTAGAGCTGTATATTATCCATGGTCATATTATTTTACCTTAAATTCTAATCCCTGATCCAAGAAAAGATCACGAGCCAGATTTAAATATCCTAATCTAAAATCAAACGCAGTGTACATAAAGAAACAAATAAGGGTCAGTAATTATACGAAAGTGCATTAAGGAAAGCCGTTGTTATTTCTTTGACGGTTTGAGACTGGAAGTGTTCTTAAAACGCTCTTTTTGCTCCGACGCCCTGAGACACATATGACAGTGTGTCGTTGATATTTTTTAAAACCTAAAAATGTGGAGTAAATCTTTGTTATTCTACATTTTTCTATTTACTTAATTGCTTAGTTACTTGCTTCCTTGCTTGATTGCTTACTTACTTAGTTGCAGCAAGGTTAAGGCTCTTGGTTGGAAAAATTAAATATAGGCTTACGAACAAATGAATTTCAAAATGATACTTTTAACATCAATTGTTTTGAATCATCGTTTGTCCTTTAGACTAGGACCAGCTGAGGTATTCATACTGCCAGGATTTCCCGTCCTCAACAGTCCTCTGCAGATTAATTTCTACGTTCGTGTGCCATCTGGAGGAAATGCTTCTATTTCACTGGACAGAGCTTTGTTAACAAATATTTTGCAATCATTCCTCCAAAATTTAACTGCTACCTTTGGACTGCAATTTGCTGGTAAGAACTGAATTGGTTCTGGTATTTTAATTATTCCTGTTAGTTGATTGCTGAGCATGCACTTGGCTACCTTTTCGCTAAAAGTTACATAATTGGGAAGGTTGTTTAACCCATTGACTCCCGTGCTGCCCAAAAACGCCCGTAAAGGACCATGGTCCTTGCCTAGTTTGCGACGTCACCACTTTGAGTGACAGCAGGTTTTTTTGATCTCCAATTGATGCACCAGCCACAATTCTAACAAAAAGTGCCTATACTGAAGCGCTCATTTAAACGGGACCAGAGTCAGCAGAGTTACCCACAAAAAAGTAAACACGTTTCCTTGTGAAATTGATGGAAAACTTGGCCTTGGCACTGGTTGACACTTCAAGTTGAAAATTTCCTGTTTCATGAAAGTTTAGGTGAAATCTTTTCTAGTCCAAGGAAAGACTTTCAAATGGCCTACAAATCGAATTGAGAAACAAAAACAACAGAACTGAGCGCTAAAACCCGGAAAGACGACCTAGTACGTTGTCCAAATGTCAAAATTTTGAATTGTGCGCATGCCCAAAATAGAATTGCCAAACAAGTTATAGACGTTTGGACCGGGATTTGAGCAGACAGGAGCCAAACTACAGCGTTATTGTTGAAAATGGCGATTTTTATTAAAAAGTTGTAAATGGTTTGAATCCAGGAGTCATATCATAATTCGGTAAATTGTGATCGTCCGGGTGAGTGTAGTCCTGAGAAGGACTGTTTGAGGTGACATTGACTGACGTTTCGACAACCTGAGCGGAAGTCATCATCAGAGTCAAATGAACTGTGAATCGTCAGTAGATGTTATAAGACTCTGGTCGTTGTCCTGATTGGTCGACGTTCTCGTGATGTTATTGGTCGTCTGTCAGTTAAGCCGTGATGTTATTGGCTGTGAAGACTGTAAACGTGATTGGTACGTTTCGATCCGTCTTTTGTTAGTCAAATGTCCGTTGGTCTATTGTTAGTCAAATAAGTCGGTTTGTCTATTGTTTGTCTGTCTTGTTATTGTCGGCAATCAGTCGTTTGTAAGGTGCAGGTAGCTGTTGGCAACGGTTCAGTGGTGTTTGTTCTAAGTTAGTAAACCAGCTTTCCAGAGTGATTCGTTGATAGTAGTCCGTACTGTAGGTAACGCATTCAGCAGAGTCCCAGTCGATTCTGTGGTTTGTTTTCAAATGGTGCTCATCAATGTGATTGTTGATATCACCATTTCTAGTCGCTCGTTTGTGTTCAGTCAGTCGGACGTTCAGATTTCTGCCGGTCTCACCAATATAAGTGGCCTGGCAGTCGCAGCATTTGATTTTATAAACTGCTCCCCGTCTGTCGCTCGGTTCGTCTTTGTCTTTAACGTTCGTCAGTAGCTGTCGTAAAGTAGTGATAGGTTTGTGAGCAACGCGGATGTTGTAGGGTTGTAGGATTCGTGCGATAGTTTCAGAAGTCCCTTTGATGTAAGGTATGGTTGCAGTAGTGACAGGTGTCGCATTAGTGTTCGTGGCGTTTGGTTCGGAGTTTCTGTAAGTGTTGTGTCTAATAAAGTCCCGGTTGTAATTGTTCCTGTTGAAAACGTTGTCTAAGTACTTCTTTTCGTCCGTTAAGCTGTCAGGTGAGTCACAAACTAGTTGCGCGCGTCTTGTCAGTGTCCGTATAGTCGTAGCTTTGTGAGAAGTTGGGTTGTAAGATAATTGGTCGAGTAGTCTGTCGGTATGTGTCAGTTTTCTGCAAATTGTCGTCCGTAGTTCGTTATTGTCGCGGGTAACTAAGCAGTCTAGAAAAGGTATTTTACCATTTTCCCCGATCTCCTTAGTAAACTGTATGTCGGCGTTTTGTCCGTTGAGGTGTTTGTGAAAATCGTCGATTTCGTCTTTGTGTACGGCTTTAAAGATATCGTCAACGTAACGTAGCCAGAGTGGTAGTGTTCGTTTGTAAGTTGCGAGGGCTCGTTCCTCGATGTCTTGCATAACGATTTCTGAAACAACAACGGAAACTGATGAGCCCATAGCTGTTCCGTGCAACTGTTTGTAGTGCTTGCCGTTGCACTGAAAATACGTAGAAGTAAGACAAACGTCCAGTAAGTCCATTAAGTCGTCTGTAGGTAGCGGTAGTTCAATAGTAGAGTTGTTGATGGCGGTCTCAGTGCAGTCTAGAGCCAGTTGAAGTGGAATACTGGTGAACAGTGATTTCACATCAAAAGACACTA